>JAOQML010151444.1:0-14331 GCA_027568935.1 Erythroxylum urbanii | reverse complement strand
TTATGTTTGATGTTGATTTAGGGTAAGAATTGATCATTTTGATGTAGGAATTTGTGATTGAGCTAGAGACCAAGAGAGGAGAAGATAAGTGGAGGAATTATAATACAAGAACCCACAATCTTGGGTTTCATGCCAAGTCCCATGATTGTGGGATGCATAACCTGAAGATACACACAAAGTTCACTTATTTTTTAGTTTTTGCGACTATATAAGGATAAAAGCCTTTAGGGCTAAGGAGGATCAGTAGATACTTGCCTCCTTGAGTAAACACATAGGTTTAGAGTCTTGAGAGAGGTAGAGAATCAAGGTTTTTCATTAACAATTGAGCAAAGACCATACCAATGTTGGATGTTCCAGTTTCGGGAAAAGAAGAGGAGTTTGATTCATTTAGTTTTCTTTCATTTTTTCTCTTCTAACATTTGTATAATGGATTATTTGATTGCTGGGGATGTTAATGAAATCATGAGCGGCTAATTTATTTGTAGAGATTACTTTTGAACTTTTTGTTGAATTATTATTATTTTGATTTGAATGAATGAAGCTTTTGATGGATGATGGACTTATACCTTGCAATATATTGAGAGATTGAGTTGGATAATTTATGTAGGGTTGTACAATGATAATTGAAACTTTATAGACCTACATTCTCAAGTTAATTGATTACTTAGAGAGAGATCTTGGCTAATTAGTTGATCACCCATAGGACAACTTAATAACTAGTTGAATTAGTGGATTGATTTTGTAGATTGAGAGATTGCTTAATCATCTCCACTTAATTTGGCTAGGGACAATTAATTACAGCTTGAGAGAGGGTAGTTAATACATTAGGACATCTTAGGTGAGACACAATTCAATTAACAAAATAGGAGGGAGATAAGATAGGAAAAAAGTGATCTCTAGTTATTAAAATCATGAATTCCAAGTTTCCGCATTTTTGCGTTATCATTTGTGCATTATTAGTTGTTTAATTTAATTTAATTTTCCAATTTATATCCATAAAAAAATTTGGTTCTTAAACAAAGATCAATCTGAATTAAGTAGTGTCTAAGCACAATCCTTGTGGGATCGATATCTGCTTTTTATAATAAGTTACGACCCGTATACTTGCACTTTTGAGCATAAAACTAGTAATTGTTTTCCATTTAACAAGTTTTTTAGTACCACTGCTAGGGATTGCTTGTTTAACATTTTATTTAGGTTATGTTACTATGATTTAAGAGTTTTTGATACTTTTCCTTACGTATTTGCAGGTGCATGAACACAAGGAGCATGCGAAGATCGATTGAACTTAGTGATAAAGAGTTATCCGATATCACAAGGCACAAACGAGAGTTAAGAAGAGTGAAGTTCCATGACATTATACAAAGAAATATGGAAGAAGAAGGAAAGCAAGGAGGAGTTAGGAGGAAATTGATGAACTTTATGAGGCTAGGTTTTAGTCCTCAAGGAGTTACAAGGCCAACGATGTAAGATAATAATTTCGAGATCAAGCTGGCACTCCTCAACATACTTCAAAGTAGTGTACAATTTTATAGGTTGTCCAACGAAGATCCCAACGCCTATATTGCAAAATTTTTGGAGATCTGCGACACCTTCCGGTTTAATGGGACGTCTGACAATGCTGTGAAGTTGCAGTTGTTTTCTTTCACTTTGAGAGATTGGGCGAAGGCGTGGTATACTTTTGTCAGTTCAGGGCAGATCACTACTTTAGAATAGCTAGCCCAAACATTCCTCGCTAAATACTTCCCATTGACTAAGACAACAAGAATCATAAATAAAATCACAAATTTTTAACAGAGTGATGGGGAGTCTTTATATGAAGCCTAGAAGAGGTTTAAAGAATTATAGGGAAGCTATTCCCACCATAATCATCTGAGATGGTTTCTATTGCAAACATTCTACAATGGTATAAATCAAAGCACAAGAGGAGCCATAGATGCAACTGTTGGAGGTTCTTTGATAAGAAAGACTATTGATGCAGCTTATGACCTTTTGGAAGAATTAGCGAGCAATAGTTGTATGTGGTCA
This sequence comes from Erythroxylum urbanii, assembly GCA_027568935.1. Classification (NCBI taxonomy): domain Eukaryota; kingdom Viridiplantae; phylum Streptophyta; class Magnoliopsida; order Malpighiales; family Erythroxylaceae; genus Erythroxylum; species Erythroxylum urbanii. The sequence goes on along the minus strand of JAOQML010151444.1, from coordinate 12,303 downwards.
AGTGAGAGGAGTAGACAGGGACAAAAGGAGTAAAAAGGTATGGTCTTGATTGACTTCGTTAAAGCTTTATAGGCTTATGTCATACCCTTACCAAGCAGTTGAGCAATATGCAAGGAGCATCTTCATCTATGGCCAAAGCTATGCAATTACAGTGTGAGTTATATGGGCAAATCAACCATGGCTCAACTGAATGCTTCTTGTAAGGAGGTAAAAATCCTTACTCTAACACTTACAATCAGCGGTGGAAAAACCACCCAAAATTTTCTTAGAGTACTAACAATATAGGTGGCCAGGCAAGACCACAGGGACCTCCTAGATTTTAGCAAGATCGACTTGGATCTATAGAGAGCAAAATAGACAAGTTGATGGATGTTTTGGGGTCTAAACTGGCAACTCAAGAAGAGAAATAGAAGAGGATATTTTCGAGCGAGGAGGAAAGTCAAAAGAGGATGGAGGCAAAGTTTGATCAAACTGTGAAGAACCATGCCTCATCCATCCACAATTTGGAGATTCAGGTAGGTCAACTTGCTAATGCTTTGTCTTCTAGAAGTGCAAGTAGTCTACCAAGCAATACTGAGGTTAACCCAAGGGAGCAGCTCAAGGCTATCACACTTCGAAGTGGTAAGCAAGTGGAAGAACCAAGTGTCCAAAAAGATAACCAAGAAAAAGGGAAAGGGAAGGAGATAGAAGAAGAAAGGCCCTATGTACCACCACCACCCTACAAGCCTAAACTTACATATCCACAAAGGGTGAGACAACATCAGATGGACACTCAGTTTTCTAAGTTTTTAGAGAAACTGAAGAAACTACAAATTAACTTGTCATTGGTGGAAGCCTTGGAGTGCATGCCCAAGTATGTGAAGTTTCTTAAGGATATATTCACACACAAATGCATTTAGGAGGATAATCAGATGGTAACTTTGATAGAAAATTGTAGTTCGATCATATCAAGACAAATGCCTTCAAAACTACAAGATCTAAGAAGTTTTACTATTTTTTGTGTTGTTGGTGACTGAATTTTCTAAATGCTTATATGATTTAGGTGCAAGTTAACTTGATGCCTTTGTCTGTTTTTAGGAAATTAGGACTAGGAGAGGTTAAGCTAACATCCATGCTAATTCAACTTGTGTATCAATCCATCAAAAGGCCATTTGGAGTTGTAGAAGATGTATTGGTAAAAGTGGACAAATTTATTATTCATGTTGATTTTGTTGTGATAGATTTTGAAGCTGATAGAAATTGTCCACTGATTTTGTATAGGACCTTTATGAATACTGGTAGGGCATTAGTTTATGTGCATGAAAGGAAACTTGTGTTCAGAATTAGTGACGAGCATGTTGAATTTAATATGTCAAAACCTTTGAAGAAGCTGATGGATGGTAATGTATGTATGAAAATTAATGTTGTGGATGAGTGTGTGAAGGAGGTTAAAGAGGAAATTGATGAAGTTAATGAAGTGCACAGGGATGAGTGTGAAAGAAAAGGAATTAAGTGACGAAGTTGATCTAGAGAAGATGGAGAGAACAGATACATCCACACCATTTGAGCCCCCCCACTTTAGAGGTTAAACTTTTACCTTCCCATTTGAGATACACATTTTTAGGTAAGAACCATACCTTACCCATCATTATCTCTAATCAGTTAGATTATGAGCAAGAAGAGAAAGTGGTGGAGACCATTAAGAAGAGGATGAGAGCCCTGGGGTGGCAAATTTATGATATTAGGAGATCAGCCCCAATATGGTGATGCATAGGATTAATCTAGAAGAAGGATGTAAAACTGTGAGGGAAAGACAGAGAAGATTAAATCCAAAAGAGCAAGAGGTTGCGAAGAAAGAGGTAGTGACGCTTTTGGATATTGGGAATATTTACGCTATTTCAGATAGTGAGTGGGTGAGTTCAGTGCAATGTGTGCCTAAGAAGGGTGGTATGACAGTGATAGAGAATGAACATGGTAAAAAGATTTCTACTAGGACCATCATAGGTTGGCGAGTGTGTATTGATTATAGGAAGCTAAATTTGGCCACCAAGAAAGATCATTTCCCTTTACCTTTTATAGACTAAATGATTGAGAGGGTGGTTGTTCATTCTTTTTATTGATTTTTGATGGATATTCAGGGTACAATCAAGTGTTTATATACCTAAAAGACTAAGAGAAGACCACATTCACTTTTCCTTATGGGACTTTCTCTTATCGAAGGATGTCTTTTGGTTTATGCAATGCACCTGCAACAAAATCAAAAATGTATGATGACCATATTTTTGGACATGAATGAAAACATCATGGAGGTATTTATGGATGACTTCTCTATCTTTGGAGATTCTATTGATCATTGCTTGTTTAATTTAGACAGAGTGCTCAAAGATGTAAGGAGTCTTATCTAGTCTTGAATTGGGAGAAGTGTCATTTCATGGTCTAAGAGGGAATTGTATTAGGTTATAAGATCTCATGTAAGAGGATTGAAGTGGATTGCACTAAGACTAAAGTGATTGAAAAGCTACCACCTCCCACCAACATCAAAGGTATCTGAGCATTCCTTGGTCATGCAGGATTCTAAAAATGGTTTATCAAGGATTTTTCTCTTATTGCTAGACCCTTGACTTATTTATTAGTTAAAGATGTGCCTTTTGTTTTTGATGATGAGTGTTTAGACTCTTTTAACAGGTTGAAGCAGGCACTTACAAAAGCACCCATTTTGATGTCACTAGATTGGTCTCTTCCCATCGATATTATTTATAATGCAAGTGACTATGCTATTGGTTGTGTACTTAGCCAGCAAAAGGAGAAAAGGTTGCATGCCATTTACTATGCAAGAAAGAATTTGATGCGAGCACAACTGAACTACAACACTACTGAGAAGGAATTGATTGTAGTGGTATTTGCATGTGAAAAATTTTGTTCTTATCTTTTAGGCTTACAAGTTATTGCTTTTACAGACCACACAGTGTTACGTTATATTTTTGCCAAGAAGGATGCCAAGGCTAGGCTCATCAGGTGGGTGCTCCTGCTCTAAGAGTTTAACATTAAGATAAAGATAAGAAGGGAGCATAAAATATTATAGTAGGCCACCTATCAAGTCCTGAAGGGGGATATCATGAAGAAGAAGCAGAAATCAAGGAGAGCCTTCATGATGAGGCTTTAATGATGATAGACAGTCCTTCTCGTCCTTGGTTTGCAGATATTGTAAACTACCTCTCAAGTGGTATTCTTCCTTCTGATCTTTCATTTCAACAAAGGAAGCACTTCTTATTTCAATATTTTCGTTATATTTAGGATGAACATGTACTTTATAAGATATGTGTTGGCAGTATGATTCGCAGGTATATCCCTGAACATGAAATACCCGAAATTTTGATGCAATGTTATAACTCACTTTATGTAGGGCATTATGGAGCTAATAAGACTGTTACTCGGATCTTGGAGTGTGGATTCTATTAGCCAACCTTGTTCTGGGATGTTCAAGATTTTGTGCTGAAGTGTGATAGATGTCAAAGAGTGGGCAACATATCGAAGAGGGATGAGATATTGCTTTCAAACATAATGAAGGTGGAAATATTCGATGTGTGGTGCTTGGACTTCATGTGACCATTCTTATCCTCCTTAGGTAACACTTACATATTAGTTAGGGTTGATTATGTTTCCAGATGGGTAAAGGCAGTAACTACTCCAACTAATGATGGCAAGGTGGTTCAAAAGTTCATCAAGAAGATTTTTACTAGATTTGGGGTGCCTAGAGTGATTATAAATGATGGAGATAGCCATTTCTGCAACAAACCATTTGAGGCTCTTCTGAGAGATACAATGTTCATCATAGAGTGGCTATCCCTTACCACCCCCAAACTAGAGTCCAAGTGGAGGTGGTTAATAGAGAGTTGAAGAAGATCTTAGAGAAGGTAATGAGCACTTTAAAAAAGGATTGGGCTTTGAAGCTAGATGATACCTTATGGGCTTACAGGACAACTTTCAAAACACCGATGGGTACCACACCATATAGACTTGTATATGGCAAGGCTTGTCATTTACCATTAGAGTTGGAGCATCAGACCTATTGGGGAGTTAGGAGTTTAAACATGGAATGGAAGCTAACATATGAGAAGAGATTGTTACACCTTGATGAATTAGAAGAATTGAGATTTGAAGCTTATGAAAATGCTAAGTTGTACAATGAAAGAGCAAAAGAGTGGCATGATGCTCACATAAAAAAGAAGGAGTTTAATAGTAGAGACTTGGTGCTTTTATTCAATTCATTACTTCGATTATTTCCTGAAAAGCTCAAGTTAAGATAGAGTGGACTCTTCAAGATCCTTTAAGTGTTTCCCTATGGAGCTTTGGAGTTGGAAAATGATAAGGGTGAAGCATTTAAGGTCAATGGGTATAGATGCAAGCCATATTATATAGGGACATATTCACAAGAAAGGGAAGTCATATCTTTCCTTTCTTCCACTTTTTCATGAATGCATGTGGAATGGTCAAGCTAATGACCTTAACTTAGCATGTTTACTTTTCTTTTGTTAGTCTTTTTTTTTACTTGTTTGCTTGATTTATTTGGTTGTGATTATGTTTGATTTGAGTTTGCTTGGTGTTTATTTGGATTTTGTTTGGGTTTTAACTTGTTTTCTCTTTAAATTTCTTGTTGGTTGGGAGATTTTGATATGTTTACAAGTTGTTTGAATGTCGAGAATATATGCTAAGATTGGAAGTGGGTTAAGAAGTTGGAAAAGTTGGAGTAACCCATGACCGTGGGAAGACTCTATAAAATCCTTCTGGAGCCTTTACCCACGATCGTGAGAATTGTTTGTTTCCTAAGACCGTTGGAAGGCTCTCCAGAAAGTTTCTGGAGCCTTAACCCACGATTGTTGGAATGAGGTTGATTCCCATGACCATGGGAAGGCTCTCCGGAGTCTTTCTGAAGCCTTAACCCATGATCGGGGGAAAGATAGGGATTCTCACGATCGTGGGATGCCCTATTCAAAAAATTTATATCCCCCTTCTTTCTTCTTTCTTCATTCTTCAAATTTTCACATTCTCTCTCTTAAAAACACGAAACCCACTCTCTCAATATCTCAAATCCTTCATCTTTCACTTAAATCTTGGTATTTTTTTCACTTCTTCCATCAGTTTTTCATTCCTTTACACTTATTTCATATTAATTACTCAAGAATCCAAGGATTTGGTAATATTTTCTCTCTTTCTCTCTCAAAAATGTGCTTACATCTCTCTTGCTTATTTTTGCAGATTTTTCTCTTATAATGGCTCCAAAAAAGCTTGTCATCCGAAAACCAACCGATGAACTATGCCTTAGTCTTCGGAGAAGGTAAACCAGATATGGCGGCTACTTTTTGTGCCCTATTCCCTATTTTTTTAGAAGACGAAGGTATGCAATATCGGGACTCTAAGGATAGAAAATTAATGCCTCTTAGAAAATTTGATTTTGGACTGTTAGAAACTTTAAGATTAACTCGAAACATTGAAAGATTGGCAGCAAATATTAGTTGGGGTGGTTAATTCATTGTGATGTACCGATATATCCTATGATGACTATAGAAATTTTCACCACTATACGTTACAATCCTAAAATGGATACATTCTGGTTTAGGATAAGTGGCGATGCTTATAAACTTGATTATACTATCATTCATGCATTTTTTGATTTATCGAACACTAAAGTTTGGATGATCACGATGGCTTTTATGTGGATGATTATTGGAAAATTCTAACAGTGAAACCAAAATTGACTCTAGGAATGCATCAAATACTTTAATTCGTAGCACCGAGCATTTACTTCTTCATAAGTTTATGTGCCTAATGGTTTTTAACAAAATTAAAAGCAATAAGTGCTCGGTTAAGGAACTTTTCTTCCTTTGGTGCATGAATCGAAAAATCCAAAACCAAAATAAATACCCCTTATTGGATTTTTCAATCTATTGTGAGTTATGTTAATTAGAAAAGCTCTTATTTTGGCATGTCATACATTGTTACTGCTTTGGATTTATGTTATAATCTTGATGTGGAAAGTGTGCATACAACTAGATATGATATGTTTGACTATCTTATTTGAGACACTCTAAAATTTTAGAGCCTCATTAGATGCAGCTCTAAAACCCTTAGATGTATATTGCAGTAAAGAATAGGAAGGGCAAGGATGCAGCCACTTCTCGACCTTCCACATCTCAGGTGCCTCCGGAGCCCCAAGAAGAAGCAGTGGAAAAGGAACCCATCGCAGAAGTAAAGGTCGACAAATTCCAGCAAATCCTCGACCAAATGGCTTCTAACCATCAACAAATGACGCTACAAATTAATGAGCTCGACACTCAAATGAGACAAGTGCATAAGGAGCAGCAGTACATCAAGAAGAAATTCCTAAGTTCATCTAGAGGAATAACATTGAAATCTCTTCTCCTACACCTTTGCCACCACAATCTCCATGAGCTTTCTTACCCTAAACTTTTTTTTACATTGTTTTACTTACTTTGTTAGTTGTTTTATCTGTTTGTTTGGTTTAATGTCTTTTTGTTTGGATTGATGACTTTTTGTTTGGTTTGATGTCATTTTACCTTTTTTTATGGTTGACTTATCACATTGAGGATACTGTGTTCTCTAAGTGAGGGAAGGTGACAGTTGCTTTTTCAATTACATTGTTTTAGTTTGTTTTAGTCACTGTTTGCATTTTGTTAAATAATATGCATGTTTTAGGCATATTAGGTTGTTTTATGTTATTTTGTGCTAAACAATGGAACCATTTGAATCATTTTGATTTGTTTTTCCATGAGATTCTATCATACTAGTTGGAATGAGATTAAATGCATGCTTAAACTTCGATTAGGCCACTTGAGTATAGAGTGAACCATGTTGAGTGATGAAAAGTAGTTGGTTACGTAAATCAAAATTTGACACTTGAGCAACGAGGTAGTGCAGAGATGCATAATGAATTTTCATTTGAGTCAATGTGAGGATTGAACCTATATGACTCCATTTATAGTCATTTTTTTGTTTGTGTGATGCTTCCTTAGATTATTACTGTCAGAACTTACTTTGAATTAGTTTGAGTCTATTGGAAACGAACTTGTCCCAAGTCATGTGTCACATTGCTTTTCTTAGTAACACCATATAGTTTTCCATTCGTTCATGTATGATAGTATATATTACATTGTTTCTTTTAAAGTATTTTTTGAAGAGAGACATGGGCCCTAACACATTCAAATTATTCTCTACCATGTGAAATGATCTCACTTTGCTCTGGTAATACACCATGCTCTCACAAACCATCTTTCCACTATAGCATACGTATTGACACCTATGTTTTAAGTATTGTTTAATTCGTCAACCAAACATTTCTATATAATGTAGAACATGTCACAGTATATGGTTGTGTACAAAAATATGTTTAGCCAAAACTGAATTTTACTTGACATTTTCCTAATGAACTCCTCTAATTCTTGGACAATATCGTTCCTCAAGCAATTGCTCCATGATTATATAAAAAAACAACATAAATCTAATTAAAACAAGGTATATATATAGAAAAATACTAAGAAAAAAAATTACATGGTTATTGAATGGCTTGACCAATGGTGACCATCACCATTTCTTGCATGTTCAATTTGAAGAAAATGGCACGTAATGGCTGTTGATGGATAATGCTCTCCAAAAGTTGAGACTATTTTGATTATTCATTATAACTCTTAGCAGTAACAATTCCAAAATTGATGATGATGATGAATTATCATCATCATCATAATCCTAATCCTAATCCTAATCCTAATCATAATCATAATCATAAATAATCAAGTTATATAATTAAAGATATTACTATATAACAATTCAAAAATCGAGATGTTATCTCAACACACAAAGTGGAAGAAAATACTTATATAATATAACTAATCTATAAATATAATAAAACATGCATCATAGATTATACCTTATTAAGAAGCTTGATTTGCTCTCCTTTTAAATGCATATGTTATGTGAAAAATCATCATAGTTGCGTAAGTGTCTAATTACGTAAGTGTCTAACTTTTAATAGTATTTATATGAACAAGTTGAGAGAAATTTTAGTGATTTAATTTAATTATAATTACAATTGCAATTAAACTTAGTTGCAATTACAAGTGATTATATTTAAATACCAGTTAGTTCCCTATAAGATCCAATATCTAATAATAGTCTTTATTTATCAAATATCTTATATTTAATCCTAAAGTTTTTCAAATATTACATCCAACTTGAATAAATTACCTTTTCTCTCTTTGGTTGTCCTTTTGTGTGATCCATTAGGTTCCTAAATATATTGCCAATGTATATAAACTGTAATCTTAAACTAAATTTATGATTAGATAGATTAAACTTCAACTATAAACTTAAACTAAATTTATGATTAGATAAATTAAACTTCTTTAAGTTATCTTTAATTATGTAATCAAATAATTTATATTCATAGATTGAGATTGATGTCTAGTAACATATTTTGATCACCTAAATATTAGAAATGTCAAAGTTAATTTATCTAACCTTCTTATGTATGATTTTTCTATCTAAATCAATCATTTCATCATAAAATATTTCGTTTATACATAAGTATATAATTAATGTATATTATAAGTTAGTCTAATCATATTCATTCTCTAGTGATAGTAATTAGGTTATAACTCGAATGGGTACATGACTAGCACATGAAACCTAAACATTGAAACCTTTAGATCACACGTAAGCCTGACTACTATTGATAAAATAAATATAAAAACTCTAAAAATAAATAACAACACAGGCATGTATAGGTACAAATATAGTAAATTACAATAATGTTAATATGTATCAAAAAAATTCAACATACTACACCATGTCACTACAGAAGCTAGAGTACAAGTACAAGTGAAAAAGCTGAAGTGCATACATAAAGGTAGATATGTTACAGCCGACGTTCCTCAGAGTCACTAGTGTCAAGTTGGTGGTGACTGACCTGAAAAATAGAGTTGAGAAGAGTCAGACCTCACTAGGTATATATTTCCCTAAGACACTCAATGACTTGCTCACATAAAATATAGTTTATACTAGTATATGCACACATATATCATGCATCACAAATCACATGCAATACATAATAAATTATGGAGAAGCAATATCTATAAGACCTTAGTTTCCAAAGATACTATATTGAATGACTGCGGGGAGCTAAGCATTACCAACAACCCAACCATACACCTATACTTATATGGTCGTAAGGCTCTTTTAGTACAAAAGAGCAATTAGGAACTAAACATCACCAATAAACTAGCCCTCACTCACTATGTCCAAAGTCATAATCACATCAACAATATACATATAAAAAATGGACACAACCGAGAGCCAAGTGTTAACAAGGATTGGTCCGTATCATATCTCAATATCATATCACAATAATCTCTCATAATCAAACCATTAAGCATTTGATTAATATGCATACCCATTAGGTGGCATGTTTTACAATCTTTTACTCCTCCACAATCACAATCAAACACATCAAGATATAATTCAAATATCAATCACGCAATTTCACAAAGGAAGCACTTAATCACGTAAGGATCATTATAAATGCATGCATTATGCCATAAGTACTCAACCATGTATGCAAGTACTCAACCATGTATATATATACTTAGATATCACTACAATATTAATATAGGCATCACAACAAAGATAGTGACATTTTTACTGACTTAACACGTCATCTTTCATATTAGTTTAGAACTATATTTAATAGCTGGTATGGTTTGGTATCAGTAGATAGATATGAACCTACTTGATTGATGTACTTATTTGTCGAACCTTGCAATGCAGATTCCACTCCTATTGTACATATAAAATGGAAAAGGAAATATCCTACTCAGTGTTTTACAAGTTGTAAGCTCAATTATTAACCAAGGACTTGTTAGGTTTGTTATGATGGTCCAATTATTACAATTGAACCTTGATCCTATTATCGCATAAAGTTTTCATGATTTTTAATTCAGAAAATTTTTAAGAAGTTTGCAATGGTTCTTAGGGAAAAAATGATCAATAGAATTTATAGAAATTTTTAAAAATTTTCTTAAAAAGTCACTGAAAGATCTTTGAAGTATTTCTTCAGTGATCAAAAAAGTTTTTGGCTTTAGAATTCAACAATTTTTAATAGAAAAATAGGAGCTTTTGATAAGTAGAGCAGATTTTATAACTATAAGAAACTCAAATTCTTAAACAATCTCAACGAATTAAAGAAAAATCATTTTAGAGCTTTGACCTCTATTTTTGTCAATCAATAGCGATACAGATGACGATCGACAATGAGACCATAGGGACTTTTACTCCTAACATTGAGGGCAGATCAATGTGCTAGTGGTAATGGTCAACAACACTCACTAAAAGTGATGAATCAAAGAATTGAAATTTTATATAATTTTTCTTCTTGGCTTTTGTGATGATTTTTGCATTGTTATGAGGTAATGGCTATAGTTGTGACAAGTTAAAAGAGAGCAATTGATTGGTATATATAGTTGGCCGGTTAAAATCACCAGTAGTGAAGAATAAAGGAAGAGAATGGTTTATGAATAGTAACCTTTAGAATGTGAAAATGAAAAATAAAAATTATAGGGTGGAAGATATATATATATATGATGTATAAATAGATTTAAGATCCGTTAACGTCAACACGTGTTTTCGTTAGCAAAGTGGTATGAGAGCTAGTTATAAAAACACTACGTCAAGTGTTCGAATCGCAGTAATAACCATCCTGCATTCCAACACGTCTGTGGATCGAGTACCCCAGAAATCTAGGATTCGACGGGTGCTACAAACCCCGAGATGTCAAAAGCAGCAGAGGCGTGGTGGGTGTATAAATAGATTTGAGATCCGTTAACGTCAATATGTGTTTTCATTAGCAAAGGAGATAAAAATGAAGTGAATCTAGATGAGCGGTAATTTGTTGTAATTGTTGGTAATGAATTGTATGATAAATAGGAATTTTAAGAATTATAGCTTTTTGGTTTATAGATTTAATGATGGGTGTTTTTAATGTGATAAAATGTAAATACTGACAGAAAGAATTATATAATTTAAGAAAATTATTACCTAATATTAAGGGTAAGCTTGATTCTTGTTGATAGATTGTAGGTATAGGGAAAGTATATTGTTCTGACAGAAAGAATTATATAATTTAAGAAAATTATGACCTAATATTAAGGGTAAGCCTGATTCTTGTTGATAGATTGTAGGTATAGGGAAAGTATATTGTTCTATAATTAAATTATTATAATAATTTACATACCATATTTCTTTAAAGCTACTATCTGCTATTCTGATTTTTAAAGGTTTAGTTAATTTTTTCCAATTATTTAACAACTTTTTTGAGGCTATACAGATTGTTGCTCCTGTATCTATATATGCATTAACTGTTTTATTCTGAATTGTTACTTGTATAAAGGTTGTGTTGAGATTGGCTTGAGGATTCTAAACTTTCTATATGTGATTCATAGTGATAGATGGAAGAAAATGTCGAGTCTGTATTATATTCGGATTCAATTGGTTCTAATTCGTTTTCTAAAGCAGCATTTAGAATATGTATTTTTTCTTGATATTTAGGAATTTTCTTTTTAGGACATTCATTTGCATAATGCCCTTCTTCTTTGCATAGCTAACATTTACAATTTTTCTTTTGTTGTGGACAGTCTTTTCTTTTAGGTTTAAATTGTCTATATTTTCTCTTTCTAAAATGCTTTTTATATGGTCTGAAAGGTTTTTGTCTGTAATATTGTTTTGGATATCGTTTCCATTTATATTTTTGAAAAGGTTTATATTTACGTTGTCTTTTAAAAGTATTGGTACGTCCATATTGTTGTGGAACATCTGCATTTTTTGAACAACATAATTGTAATTTGTTATGTTTTAAAGTCTTTCGTAATTGAGCTTCTAAGCATTGATCAGCTAAATATTGTTGTGTTGTATAAATAGCTCCTCCTAAATTATTTGCTATTTTATTTTCACTAATTAATTGTTGAAATTTTTCTTCGACTTTTTAATTAAAAGGGTATGGTAGTTTTTGAATAAAAATATGTGTATAAATTTCTTGTTCAGATCTTGTTAAATAATAATAATATTTTTTAAATTCACTTATATAAGAACCTAGATAGCAAAGATCACAAATTTTCATATTGTTTAGATGCTTTAAAGCTGTTGTTCTTTCATTATTTGCTACTGACTGATGATGATAGATCAGGTCTTTTCCTATAAATTCTTTAAAAATTTCTATTGCTACTGCATGAAAAGTTGTACTATCATTTGTTGCTTCTTTAT
>JAOQML010151421.1:0-14334 GCA_027568935.1 Erythroxylum urbanii | reverse complement strand
AATTGTTAAGTGATGTGACACGCCACCCTCGCGGGGCCCGGATTCGGGTATCACGATCGATATCGGGTTCGGGTTCGACGGGAGTGGGGTGTTACATTAACATAGTCAGTCTCCATTCATCTAACATTTTGGCAGACTCAAGGACCACATTAAAAAGTGTGAATAGTCAAGTAAGACCCTCTATGCCTAGACTCTTCCATACCTCTATGGGTATCTCATCCAGTCCTACTACTCTTCTATTCTTTATCTCCCTTAAAGCTTTTTTAATTTCTTCCCTTGTGATCCGCTTACATAGAGATAAGTTACGAAATCTCTCGAACTTGTTGAGGTCACCTAAAGAGATATTATCCTCTATGCCTGCATTAAAAAGGCCATAGAAGTACCTCTACCATCTACTCTTGATGTCATTTTTATCCATGACCACCTGCCCTGCTTCATCTCTTATTCATTGAACTTGATCTAAGTTTGACGTTTTTCGTTCCTTAAATATTGCTAACTTAAAATAGTCCCTTTTTTGTTTTTAGTATCCAATCTATCGTACAAATTCTCATATCAACTTTATAAATTATCTTCTTGAGTTTATGGCTTCATTTTATTATTCTTATATTGCATTTCATCATAACAGTAAACTTATTAGTAGTAACTAAAATTTGTTGTCATCAAAACACCATTTAGATTGCATTTCACCAAAATAATAAACTCATTAGTACTAACTAAATCTTTTTATCATCAAAACATCATTAAAAACCTCCATTGGTTCAATAATCTCCCCTTTTTTGATAATGACAAAATATTAATGATATTAGAGAATTATAATAAATTTAAGTATACAAATAACTATCCATATCAAAATAATGATTGGTTCATCCTGAATTCATGCATAAAACAATTCAATATGAAGAACATAATGCAATATCAAGGACAAAAGAAATATTTAATATCAAGTGTAAAGGAAATATCCACACATTTATTAAAGCATAACATGAATTTATTAAAGTATAAAGATATTATATATAGAAATTGCCACACATATAAAAATCACTCCTTGTGAGTGTCATTACTCCTAAATCTAATATCACCAAGCTTTCTACCTCTTTTTGGAATTATCAAAAGGAAAATGCAAAATATAATGTGTCATGTCAGGCTAACTTGGTTAAAAGATTAACATTTTTTTAACTAGAATTGGTAAGCTTGTTTAAGAATGAAGGCTATTAAATATTTAAAGAGTCAAAATAATTATTAAAAATTAATTTTGAAAGAAACGGCCCTAATTATGTCTAATTTTAAAAAATCTTAATTTGGTATTGTGCCTAAGTTTAAAAATTTTAATTAAAGCAATAAGGCAAGTTTTAAAAATTTTAGAGGTTGAAATTGTAAGAAATATAAGCATAATTGTAATTTCTAACAATCAATTTCATAAAAGAATGTATAATTTTAAAAGATTTAAAATTTCAAAAATAATAATATGGAAAAGTGGTCAAAATACCAAAATTGAATAAATTTAAAGATGTATATATAATTGAGAAGTAAAAATTTTTGACTTATTTTACAATTAACTTGAAGCATCAATTTGAAAAGATAACTTTAATTAATAAAAAGTTTGGAAATCCCCAAATTTAAAATACAAAATGATCATTTTTAAATTTGATGTAATCTAATGAGATTTTTATGGAATGGGAGATGCCATTTTTTAAAAGAAAAGACTGAATTGTTTATGGTTTTAAAAGATGTAAACAACCAAGATGAAAAAAAGAAGAAAGAGGAGAAATAAAGCTTCAATCGTGAAGACTAGTTGACCACACATCTTCATTGGTTGACTAGTGTGTCAGCCAACTAAGGTACAAACTCACTGGAATGGAAGTCTCTAAAGATAAAATCAATATATGCAACCAAACTTCTCACAAACTAATTGGAAGGAAAAATTTTTAGGCAAGGTGACATTGGTTAAGCACTTAAAGACATTGTTTGACTAATGTGAGTAAGAGGACAACTGAACTATGACTAGACAAAAGAAAACTTACTAGAAAGAATTTTTTTTTATAAAAATGATATTGATTGACCACTTGAAGACAATGCTTGACCAATATGCTTAGGTGGTCAATCAGAGGAGTGACTAAACTCTTTACAAACTTACTAGAAAGGCAAAGAACATGATTTTTGGGCATATTAGCTACCATTGGTTAACCAATATGATATGAGAAGCTATAAAACAACCTCAAAACTTAAATAAATAGGTTAAAAAATATAACCAATTAGTTAAATGTTAAAAATGAATTAAAATACTTAAAGGGATCCTTAGCATATAGATTTTTTTCAAACATAATTTATCTTCTAATTGTACAAAATCTATAGTTATTTAATTGTTTTGAGAAATTACCTAATTGATATAAATTCTAATTTAATAACTTTGTTTTGTAAATAGTCTCTAAGTCTAGGTACTCAGGTTCACACCAAAAGATTGTTGAAAACCTTATTCATAATTCAAACTCAAACAATCAACATCTAGAATTAATACTCAAGTTGATAAATAAGAGCAATATATGACATATTTCTAAGGTGTGTACTAATAGTTACCTCTTATTGAACATTACTTATGAATGGTTTGAATGATGTTCTTCCTAAGTTTTCAATCTATTGAAGGTATATTGTAATAGCTAGTTTCCAAACCTACTGAGAGATTAAAGTGTTAGATTACTGAATTACATCATTTTAAAATGCATTTGGTGCATTTAGGATATGATTTTATGATTTCATTCATATGCATAATATGAGCATACACACATGAACTTTGATTTAGAAAAATTGCATTCAATTGACATGTTTCGGGGTATGAAAGTTTCCAAATAATTGTGACATGATTGTGCATTTCCAATGTCTTGTATTTTGATTTACCAATAAAAAGAATTGATGTATTATAATTAGTAATTTGGAGTTATTTGTCACAATTAAGAGATTGATGAATTTATATGTACATTTAGATTAGGAAAAATTTCAAGTAACAAGATAAGTTCACATGTGAAAATTTAGGATGACTAAGCCTATAAATTGAGTGACATATGGTAGTAGAATTAAGTGACAAATGGCCTAGGAACTAAGTGACATTTGGCAGTCTAAAGAGAGCATATGTAGCTGGCCTAAACACTTAACAATTGTCCTTAAACCCATCCTCCACTCACACCGCACGACATACACATGGCAAAGTCTCTTCACATTTTGTTTTCTGCTAAAACTCTCTCCTTTTTCTTCCTCTCACTGTCAAAACTTACTTCTCCCACACATCTCTGTTTCTGCCTAAATTCTGTTCAATTGCCATACCAAAATCCATGAAAAAATCCTTAATAAAGATAGTTATAGAAGTGGAACATTGTTGTACTTGCTATTATCTTTTTGTTTTTGCTGAAACCACCATACTCCCACCTTGTTCTTAAGATGATCTTACATGAATATGAGGTAAAGCAGGCTTGATAAATTGAGGTGGCATTTAAGTTGAACAAGTAAGTGAAGTATTGATCTACTATGGAATATATTAGCAGAATTTTATGATGGTTGATTTGGGATGGATTGAATGTAGTGTTGATGTTGAAGTTGTGCTAGAAAATGGTGAATGAATTGGTTAATTTTTTGTTATGTTTTTAGATACATGAAAATAGTAGTTTGTAACCTATTATATGGATGATTTAAGTTAGGATTTGAGGTATAATTGATGAGGAATTCATGCTAAAGATAGGTGCTATTAAGGTGTTTTCAAATCTGGAAAAGTTAGGACTACATGTATGATGGTATAAAGTGAATGGTAATTAAACAAATGGGTAGATTTTTATGAGATTTAATGTAACCAATATGGAAGCTAGACTAGTATGAAATGAAGTGGCTTTATAGGACATTAATTATGGAAAAAAATTCAAGTGGTAGTTATGTCTCTAAGTATATGAAATTTGTGGAAAATTAAGGAAGAAAGACAGTGCACGATCGTGGCCTGTTTACTTGCCTTCTGTCATGATCGTGGCAAGATCCCCCACGATCGTGGGCCTAGTTCTGGAATAATAATTTCATCTTTGTGTACATATTGAACCAGATGAGGAAAAGTAACTCTAAATTGGTGTATTTGGACTAGATTAAAGCTTGGAATAAACCTAGATTGTTGCTTGATTAATTGGTTAAGAGCTTGAAAAGTTTAGGTTGTTAATTGATGTCATAACTTAAAGAATGGACTGTTTTGATATCTACGTAACCAAATCTGGACATTATGAGTTGTTAAAGGAATAAAGGTGTTCTTATGAATGCAAACATGATCTGAAGGATATGAATAATGTGTTTTAGGTATGAATAAATGAGCATTGAAGAACATGAGGTAATTGTAAATGAGAGTTGGGTAATTTTATAAATATATATTGTTAGAAAAGTTTGGTGAATGGATGATTGATGAAGTTAGAATAAATCAAGCTTACTTAAAGAATAAAACCGATTGCAACTAGTTGTATACAAGCTATAATGTTTGAATGGCCGAGATATTTGTATAAGAATACATATCCAGAAAGTTAATTGAGCATGCATTGAAACATGACATTTATATATGTTATTCATATGATTAAACAAATTAGTGATTTGTGAACTATATGTGTATTGCCTGACGATAGACGTGCAAGGTGATTTTCAACATCCAGATATTGCCGAAACATCGAGGCAATAACTTTTCTGGAGCGTACTGTGTGTCAATTTAGATATGTAAACTGCGAGTTAACTTAGATGTGTAAAATCATTTATATGTGCTTTGGTACAAATTTTATTTTAATCTGAAATGTGTGTATAATTGATTGATAAATGCCATACTTAGATCCGAGGAACTTGATATATGGCATGAGGATACTGAAATGAAAGTATGGCATATGAAATGATGTATCTCACCACATCAAAATGCATTATCAGATAAAGGATTTGTGACTAGGTGACCGATGTGAGAAAAGAACTTTGAGCTTAAAATGATGAAAAGAGCCTCAGGCCCAGATAGCATGGACTCGGTATCCACAACAGATACAGGCCAAATATGATCTTGACATCTATAACAGATACGGGATAGTAGATTGGGTTGATAAGCACTTGGTAAAAAAAAAAGAGAATGGAAACATATGTGCATTTACATTTACATCATACATGTATCATATGATTGAATTGAAATGAGTTATTAAATTGTTTTGAAATAGTGAAATACAGTTGAAATAAATGGAGGATGTGTTATGATATGCAATGCTAGCTTACATGATGTACTTGTTGAAGAATGATTAAATGTGATATGGTATTCAATATTGGATGATATGATATACTTGTTTTTGTTATCTAACTTCAGTGAATACATCAATGATGGTTCACTCACTAAGTTCGCAAACTCATTAAAATTGTAACTTTTTTTTAGGTTTAGAGGAGTTCTAACTACTATGGTGTTATAGTAGAAGTCTAGTACTTGCATTTTGGGGATGAGAATGGCTCAAAGGTTTGATCAGCTGAATCTGAGGAGTCTAGATAGATGTCTTATGTAATAGTGATAGTTGTGATTTGCATTATTTTTTAGTATTCAATTTGTCAGGTATTTTGTGTTAATTTGAGTGTTTAGTGTGTATTTATGTTTTAATTGTGTTAGTTTATGTGTTTATGTGTTTTTATGGGTTAGAATGAGCTTTTACGATCGTGACAGAAAGAGACGAGCCAATAGGACGCAGGTCACGATCATGCACTTTGGGCCACAATCATGACAGAGAGCTCTGAACTAGGCTAATATCGTGATAGAGAGGGTTAGGTGCTGGCCACGATCGTGGTAGACAGGGCCATGATCGTGGCCTGCGTCAGGCAGTTATGAAAATAGCTGAAAATGTGAAAATTTGTGGGATTTTTTAGACCATTTCGACCCCGAATCATCCCTAAGGCTTCCAAGATATAAATAGAACATTAAAGAACAGAGGAAGCAGCCTTGCAAGAGCCTTGATCAGCCACCAAATTCTGAAACCCTAGAGAGCATATCGAGAGATTTGAGGAAGGAGACAATGGAAGAGAGACATGTAAAAGAAGCTTGTCGTGAAGTACTTCCCAGAACAGGTAGTTTCCCACAGTCGCTAAATCCACAAGTCCATTCCGACAATATTTTCTGTTTTTATTTCAATTTTATTGATGTATAGAGTTGGGATAATGGTTGAGAATATTTATTGTTGAATGTTGACTTTGTCTAAACTCACCTTTGGGATTTTGATTATTGAGGTTAATGAAATTTGATTTATTGTGTTTTAATTGAGTTATTTGTGATTTAATATATGTGCTTAATAATTCGATAATAAACTGAGAGGGTGAACCGAGTGAATATCATCAAATTGGGTTAACGAGAGTTAGGTAGTTTGATAGATAAGAATTGAATCAAACTTATAAAATTGTGTAACGAGAGATCGGGCATAGGTTTCTGGTAGGTTTTAGACAAATTCAGAACTAATTTAGGTTTTAGGTAAATTGGAAATCAAGAGATTACAATTCCATAATTTAAATTAGGGATTATAAATTAGGGTTAAAGATTATAACTAGAGAGAGTAATCCAACCTAGGACCGTCTATACCCGATAATTTGATAATTCCATAATTGATTAGATTTTCATTAATTTCAGATTAAAACCTCCTTTCTCTCAATTGGTAGTTTCTAGGTTGATTCTATAAAATCACTATTTTTTTATATTTTATGAGTTTAGTTTTTGATATTGATTGTTGATTGGTTAATTTCTGCAATTAGTTGTTTATTTTGATTTATTGTGAAATTTAGTCAAGCCTTAGATTTTACGATTAGATTAACCCTCCTTGTGGGATCGATACCTTAGGTACTACGCCAACGACCTGCGCACTTGCAGAAATATCGAGGTTAAAAATATTAAAACTTTTTCACTGAGTAGCACCCTGATCAATATCATCCCAATTCATGTTATATTTTTTATACTGAGATTTGAACTCATAAAAATTTTGTGTAATGTATATGTGGGATCTAAATTGTAATGACATATGAATTTTATGTTTATGAATGAAATGGGAAGAAATGAGTTTTAGAATGCTTATGATATGTTTGATGCCTTTAATGAGTTGGTTTGGTTGTCTTAATGTGCCATTTTCATAGATTATGTTCTCGAATATCCTCTGGTATGTTCGGGCTTATGCTCTATAGGAGTGGTTTGTTACAATTTTGGTATCAGAGCATGGTTTGACATCCTTAGGGACATATATGAGCATTTCAACAAGGCATATAAAAAGACACCCCTATAGTGATCATTATTATTGTTTGTTATAGGTCATCTGCTATAGGAGATTGTGTTATAGAATCCACTGATCTTGAGTCAATAGGATCCAATAGAGAGTCCCCTATATCCTAGTCTAAACAAATGCCTCAGAGAGTTCCTGAGGGGACTCTCTGAGGGGAGAGAAAGCAGGTACGATAAACTTAGGAAGCGGGGGGCTGTAGACTTTTATGGAAGTACAGACCGTATAGAGGAAAAAGGGTTAGTTGGAAAGAACAAAGAGAGTATTTGACTAAATGAACTGTGAACTTGATGAGAGGTTCGATTACGTAATCTCTTTACTTTAAGGTCTAGCCTAGCAGAGGTGGAAGACAGTTCCAGGTAGTTCCACCTGACCTTACAGACTAACTTGGGAGGACTTTCTAAAGGTCTTTAAGGATAATTACATGCTAAAGATCTATTTGGATAAGAAGATGAAAGAGTTTATTTATTTGAAACAAGGAAATATCAGTATAGCTGAGTTTGAGGTACGGTTCAATGAACTATTTGGGTATGCTACTGCTCTGATCCCGACTGAGGAGGATAAATGTAGGCAGTTTGAGGTTGGTTTGAATATGGAGATCAGGACAAGGTTGGATATTACAAATCTGAATATTTTTACTGAGCTGTGAGCTTCTTCGATTTAGATTTAACAGTTACTGAAGGATGAACAAGGAGAGTATTGACAGGAGTTTAGGATTAAGAGGCATAGTGGGTTTCAAGCTAACTCTGGTAGGAAATATAGTAAACACCAGAATAGATCATCGTGATCACAATCGAGATCTAGGCAGTCAGGGTTTAGACCTAGAGGTGATTTTGTTCATTCTGATTGTGGTAGAGCTTAAGCATCTAGAGGACAGGCTTATGGTAGAAAAACACAACAAATTCTTAGTTGTGAATACTGTGGAAAAGGACATGGTGGAGTATGTTGGAAGGTATCGGGAGATTGTTTGCATTGTGGCTCCTTAGAGCATCAGATTAGAGACTGTCCAGTAACTTTAGGAGCACAGTCTAGAGTGAGAGGAGGATCAGTGACGGAGATGACTGTTTAATAGAGCAAAGACAGTGGAGTAGGATAGAGAGCTAGAGGTAGGGGTAAAGCTAATTCAGTAGTTCCTAGTGTTAAGACTAAGGTACAGAGTAGCCAACGCAGTCCCAGGCCAGGATCTTTACTATTACAAGACAGGAGGCACATAATTTTCCAGATGTTATTACAGGTGTGTTACATGTCTTTAATTTTGAGGCATTTGCATTGTTAGATCTCGGATTTACACATTCATTTATTACCTCACATTTGGCATCTAAATTACATTATGAGAGAGAGATGTTTAAATTTAGCTTTACTACAGTGATTGGAGAAGTATATAGAGGGTGTATTATTCGGGTTGACTAGGCTGAGTTGAAAGCCAATTTAATAGTACTACAATTGAAAGAGATAGACCTTATTTTAGGCATGGACTAGCTTACTGTTCATAGGGCTGTGATGAATTGTTACATTAAGGAAGTTATTCTTGAATCTCCTACTCAACTAAGGGTGATATTTTGAGGTGTTAGTCAAGTAATGCCAGTCAGATTGATTTCATCAATGAGCGCTTTTAGGCTGATTCGAAGTGGAAGTGAGGCTTATTTAGCTTATATGACTGATACCCGAGTTGAACAGACATTATAAGAAATTCCAGTGTTAGGGATTTTCTAGTTGTTTTTCCCACTGAATTACTGGGATTACCACCAGATAGGAAAACAAAGTTCACCATCGACCTTATCCCAGATACTGCTCCTATAACTATTCCTCCTTATAGGATGGCACCTGTGGAACTTAAAGAACTTAAGACTCAATTGTAGGAGTTATTAGATAAGGTTTTTATTAGACCCAGTATGTCACCTTGGGGAGCTTCAGTTTTGTTTGTGAAGAAAAAGGATGTGACTTTGAGATTGTGTCTTAATTATAGGCAATTAAATTGACTGACAGTGAAAAACAAGTATCCCCTACAGAGAATAAGTGATTTACTTGATCAGTTATAGGGAGCTTAGGTGTTTACTATATTGTATTTGAGGTTAGGGTATTATCAATTGAAAATAGCAGAAGTTGATGTACCAAAGAGTGCATTCAGAACTTGATATAGACACTTCAAGTTTTTGGTGATGCCTTTTGGAATGACGAATGCTTCGACTACCTTTATAGCATTGATGAATAAAGTATTTCGATCTTATTTAGATTATTTTTTTATTGTATTCATAAACAATATCTTGGTATATTCAAAGAGTATAGAGGAACATTATGAGCATTTTAGGTTAATTTTGCAGATAATGAGAGAGAAGCAATTATATGCCAAGTTTAGTAAGTGTGAATTCTGGATTGATCAGATGGTGTTCTTAGATCATGTAGTGTTTAGACAGGGTATACAAGTAGACTCAAAGAAAGTAGAAGCAGTGATGAAGTGGGAAGCACCTAGAAATGTGTTAGATATTTGAAGTTTTCTTGGGCTAGCAGGTTATTACAGGAGGTTTGTTGAGGGGTTCTTATTGATCTCAGCCCCTTTGATAAAGCTTCTGAGGAAGAACGTATCTTTTCGATGGACTGATGAATGTCAAAGGAGCTTTGATGATTTAAAATATTGATTAACTACTACACCGGTATTGGCTATTCCATCTAGATCTGGAGGATATATTGTATATAGTGATGCTCCAAACCAGGAGTTAGGGTATGTTTTGATGTAGTATGGTAGAGTGATTGCTTATGCTTCGAGACAGTTAAGGCTTCATGAGTTCAATTATCCGGTTTATGATTTAGAGCTTGCTGTAGTAGTGTTTGCTTTGAAAATTTGGAGATATTATTTATATAGCGAAACGTTTTATATTTTTAAGGATCATCGAAGTTTGAGATATCTTTTGAGTCAAAAGGAACTTAATATGAGGAAAAGGAGGTGTATTGAGTTACTTAAGGATTATGATTACATGATAGATTGCCATCTAGGTAAGGCTAATGTTGTAGTTGATGCATTAAGCAGGAAATCTAATAGTAGTGTAGCACAAATTTAAGCATCGAGGTTAGCAAATCTAGGTCAACTAAGAGCCCTGAATGTTGAGCTAAGTTTGGGACAGAATGAAGCATTGATAGCTATGTTGAAGCTTAGACCGGTATTACATGAAAGGATCATAATAACTTAAAGCAAAGACCCAGAATTAGCAAAGATTCTAAAGAATTTAAAACAAAATCTGAGTTCTGAGTTTGAGTTGAGAAATAATGCATTGTGGTTGAATAAGAGATTATGTATACCAGATGTTGATGGTTTGAGGAAGGAAATTTTAGAAGAATCACACATATGCATCCTGGTACTACCAAGATGGACAATACTCTGAAACAACATTTTTGGTGGCCAGGGATAAAGACACAAGTGTCTAAGTATATTGCCAAACATGTCAACAAGTTAAGGCACAACATTAAGCACCAGTTGGGAAATTACACTCATTACCTATTCCAAAGTGAAAATGGGAAAGGATTATAATGTATTTTATTATAGGTTTACCGAGAACTCGAAGACAACATGATGGCATATGGGTCATTATTGGCAGATTAACAAAATCAACTCATTTCTTACCTATTAGAGAGAATAACACCTCAAATCAGTTAGCCCGGAGATATGTAAATGAGATAGTGAGGTTACATGGGGTCCCAGTGTCTATTATATCAGATCGAGATCCCAAATTTACTTCTAGATTTTGGGGCAGCCTACAGATAGGATTGGGTACAAAGTTAAATTTTAGTACAACGTTTCATCCTCCAACTGACAGACAGAGTGAGAGGACTATTCAGACTGTTAAGGATATACTTAGCGCTTATGTTTTAGAGTTTCAAGGAGCATGGGATGAATATGTAGCTCTTATTGAATGTACATACAATAATCATTATTATAGTAATATTGGTATGGCTCCATATGACGCGTAGAGCACCTTTGTAGGCCTACAGATTGTTGAAGGCCCAGAGTCGATTGAAGATACTGTTGATAAGGTAAAGTAGGATTAAGGCAGCTCAAGACAGGCAAACGAGTTATGCAAATCGGCACCGGAGGGATATGAAGTACCGAGTAGGAGACAAGGTGTTTTTGAGAGTGTCGCCCTGGCGAGGAGTGCTAAGGTTCGGTAAAAAGAGAAAGTTAAGTCCTATATATATCGGTCCTTATGAGATTACCCAGAGAGTTAGACCATTAGCTTAAAATTAGCATTACTGCTAGAAATGTCTCAGATTCATATTGTATTTCATGTTAGTATGTTTAAGAGATATCGGTATGATCCAACACATATATTACCGGCACAGGAGGTTGAGATTGTAACTAGTTTGAGTTATGTTGAAGAACCGGTTAAAATAGTTGGATATTAGACTAAGCAATTAAGAAAATGAGTAATTCCTTTGGTTAAATTCCTTTGGAAATATCATTCGAGAGAGGAAGCTACATGGGAGACTAAGGAGAACATGAGGAAACAGTACCCTCATCTATTTGGAGGAGGAAATTTTTTAAAGAGGGGAGAATTGTAATAGCCAGTTTTTAAGCCTACTGAGGGATTAAAGTGTTAGATTACTGAATTACATCATAGTAGAATGAATTTGGTGCATTTAGGATATGATTTTATGATTTCATTCACATGTATAATATGAGCATACAAACATGAAATTTGATTTAGAAAAATTGCACTCAATTGACATGTTCCGGGGTATGAAAGTTTCTAAATAATTGTAACATAAATGTGCATTTCTAATGTCTTGTATTTTGATTTACCAGTAAAAAGAATTGATGGATTACAATTAGTAATTTGGAGTTATTTGTCACAATTAAGAGATTAATGAATTCATATGTACTTTTAGACTAGGAAAAATTTCAAGTAATAAGACAAGTTGACATGTGAAAATTTAGGATGACTAAGCCTATAAATTGAGTGACATATGGTAGTAGAATTAAGTAACAAATGACCTAAGAACCAAGTGACATTTGGCAACCTAAAGAGAGCACATGTAGCTGGCCTAGACACTTGACAACTGTCTTTAAACCTATCCTCCACTCACACCACATGACACACACATGGCAAAGTCTCTGCACTTGTTGTTTTCTGCTGAAACTCTCTCCTTCTTCTTCCTCTCACTTCTGAAACTTACTTCTCCCACACATCTCTATTTCTGCCTAAATTCTGTTTGATTGCCACACTAAAATCCATATAAAAATCCTTCACAAAGATAGTTATGGAAGCATAACATTGTTGTACTTGCTGTTATCTTCTTGTCTTTGCTGAAACCATCCTACTCCCACCTTGTTCTTGAGATGATCTTGCATACATGTGAGGCAAATCAAGCTTGATACACTGAGGTGGCATTTGAGCTGAACAAGTAAGTGAAGTACTGATCTATTGTGGCATGTGTTAGCAGAATTTTATGACGACTGATTTAGGATGGATTGAATGTAGTGTTGATGTTAACGTTTTGATGGAAAATGATGGATGAATTGGTTACTTTTCTATTTTGTTTTCGGATGCATGAAAATAGTAGTTTATAGGTTGTTATATTGATGATTTAAGTTAGGATTTGAGGTATAATTGATGAGGAATTCATGTTCAAGCTAGGTGCTATTAAGGTGTTTTCAAATATGGAAAAGTTAGGACTACATGTATGATGTTATAAAGTGAATAGTAATAAAACAAATGAGTAGATTTTTATGAAATTTAATGTAACCAATATGGAAGATAGACTAGTATGAAATGAAGTGGCTTTATAAGACATGAATTTTGGAAAAAATTCATGTGGTAATGATGTCTCTAAGCATGTGAAATTTGTGGAAATTTGAGGAAGAAAGACAATACACGATCGTGGCCCTTAGTGCTCGATCTTAGCAAGGTCCCTCACGATCATGTGCCTAGTTCTGGAATGATAATTTCAACTTTGTGTACATGTTGAACCAGCTGAGGAAAAGTCACTCTAAATTGGTGTATTTGGACTTGATTAAGGCTTGGAATGAACCTAGATTGTTGCTTGATTAATTGTTTAAGAGCTTGAAAAGTTTAGGTTGTTAATTAATGTCATAACTTAAAGAATAGACTGTTTTGATATCTATGTATCCAAATCTAGACATTATCAGTTGTCTAAGGAATAAAGGTGTTCATATGAATGCAAGCATAATCTTAAGGATATGAATAATGTGTTTTAGGCATCAATAAATGAGCATTGAAGAACATGAGGTAATTATGAATAAGAATTGGGTAATTGTATGAATATATATTGATAGAAAAGTTTGGTGAATGTATGATTGATGAAGTTGGAATAAATCAAGCTTACTTAAGGTATAAACCTGATTGCAAACTAGTTATACACAAGCTATAATGTTTGAATGATTAAGATATTTGTATAAGAATACATACCTGGAAAGTTAATTGAGCATGCATTGAAACATGACACTTATACATGTGCATTATTGTATATTCACATGATTAAAAAAATTAGTGATTTGTGAACTATGTGTGTATTGCATGACGATAGACTCACATGGTGATCGTCAACATATAGATATTACCGGAACATCGAGGAAACAACTTTTCTGGAGCGTACTGTAAGTTAACTTAGATGTGTAAACTGTAAGTTAAATTAGATGTGTAAACTCATTTATATGTGCTTCGGTATAAATTGTATATTTAATCTAAAATGTGTGTACAATTGGTTGATAAATGCCAGACTTAAATCCGAGGAACTTGAGTATACTGAAATGAAAGCATGACATATGAAATGATGCATCTCACCACATCAAAATGCATGATTAGATAAAGGAGTTGTGACTAGAGTGACCGATGTGAGAAAAGTGTTTTAAGCTCAGAATCCTCAAGCTGAAATAACATGGACTTGATATCCACAACGAATACTGGCCATATATGATCTCGGTATCCACAACAGATACGGGACATTAAATTAGGTTGATAGGCACTTTGTGTAACATCCCGTTTCCAGAGAACGGGTCGGACCAGAGAACGGGTCCAGGGGTGGTAAATTACCACACCTCATGCTC
>JAOQML010151406.1:0-14334 GCA_027568935.1 Erythroxylum urbanii | reverse complement strand
ATTAATTAAATCAAATTTAAGAATTAAATTAAATTATCATTTTAGTTATATTTTATTAGTCTATTAATATTTATATGGTGTGTAATTGAATTTTTTCAATATTTTATAACTAAAATTTAAGAAAATTTATCTTTTAATTACAAATAAAATTTTTTCTCGAGAGAACATAAGTAAATGTAAAAAGGAAAAGGAAAAGAAAAATAACATAAGAAAGGTATAAAAATACGAAAACTAACTTGTAACTATTACTTATGGATGTAACGTAAAGCTACATCCTCTTAATTTCTATCCTCGTATGTCCCATCAACGTTTTCTTCTCCTAATATTCAAAGTTCCAACTTTTATGAAAGCATTTGCCAACACCTCTACCCTCCTTTCTTTTTCTTCTCTATAGCCAATCGCCATCGTCCATTTTAACCCTTTTATCAAGAACATTTACAACCATCTCTGAACTTTTATTTTCCTTCTCCTGTAGCCAAACTCCAACCTCCAACCCTGAACCTATCAACCCCGCCAAGAAATCTCTCTGCTTCCACCAACTATACCTCTCATTTCTTTGAAGATAACTTGGATTTTGGGTTCTTCTTTCTTTTTGTTCTGAGATTTAGTTATTCTTCTTTCTTTTTGTTATGAGATTTAGTTAACATCAATGCTCATTTTTTTTAGAGATAGAGTGTTGTTGAAGATGGTGATGAAAGTTGAGTTGTTGTTCTTACTCAATTCTCCCTCTTTTATAGTTTATTAGAGTAAAGATTGCATTTGGTGCTTCAAGAAATCTCTCAATCTATTTCGAGTTTCTGTTCTGGTTTTTGGTGCCAAACTCAACTACCTATTTGCTAAATCTTGGTTCCAAATTAGTTTTCACCACGATCGATTGATTTCTCAATTGTCAATCTTACAAAAATCTCATCTTTCTATACTGATATTTTGTTTGGGCGTAAGAAGAAGATGCATCCAATTAATGGTTCAGAGGAAACCGGCTGATTTATTATTTAATTAGCCGGTTTTAATTGCCAACGGTTAAAAGTGGAAACTAAACTGAAAATCAGTCTGATTCGTGGTTAACCTGTCGAACCAGCTGGTTCGGTCCAGTT
The DNA here is from genome assembly GCA_027568935.1 of Erythroxylum urbanii. Lineage (NCBI taxonomy): Eukaryota > Viridiplantae > Streptophyta > Magnoliopsida > Malpighiales > Erythroxylaceae > Erythroxylum > Erythroxylum urbanii. The sequence continues at coordinate 13,240 of JAOQML010151406.1, read as the reverse complement.
TTTCTATCATTGATAACAACATTCTATTTATTTTTATTAATATTACTTTTCGCATATTTCACATATAAATAATAATCACAATTAACATGAAAAGATTATTTAGTCATTATACAAATATAAAATTAATGACAATTCAAAGTGCTTAAAATGTTATAATTTTATCATATAATAAATAATAATTGCATTAAAACTTGATAAAAAGAATAGTAAATATTCATAACTCTCTAACTATTACAATTTATAACAATAGTTTGTGCCGAAGAACTAACTAGGAACTAACTAGAAGTGAAACTTGAAACAACAATATTTATAATTATATTGCATATATAGAATTTAACATATGCATCAAATATAAGTAAAATTAAAAGGAGAGGAAAAACAAAAACTTGAAATTTCATTCAATCAAATATTCGCTCAAATCGCATTAATCTTAATTCTCATTTAACACAAAATCTTCATCATTGAGAAGAGCCTTATCATCACCATCATTCAAATTCATTGTATCAAATGACTTGTCAATACTTTCCCATATAAGATTATCTTCCAAGTCACTCTCATCTATCAAACCCGGTTCCTCAGAAATATAATCCACCAAAAGATCGATATGATTAAGGCAAATTGGATCTATAGAATTGTTTGTTCTATTAAGAGTCCTAGTAAACAATAAAATTAAATTATTAAGAAATTATATCCAACTTAATAATGATAATAATATACCTTTACTGAATCTTTGAATTGTATTAACCAAAGACTAAGTCGTTCGATCTTTTGTGTTCCAATCTATTCCTTTTCTTGGAATGGATGAATTCAAATGTGCTCTAATTCCTTTCATACCCTGTTGCACTCACACATCAACTTAGAATTCGAATTGCAGACCTTTGCAATTATGGAACACCACTTCCTAATTGATCCCACCAAGTAACTGTAACACAACAAAAGTAACATTATAAACAAAATAAAGTGATGATTAATTTTCAACAAGTGCAAAAGTGGAAAAAATATACTTGAATTAAGTTTGTCTTTTTGACGAATAACAATTGACATTCCAAAATCACCAAAAGCATCTTTATAAACCTCCATTTGTGAGCTTAGGAGATCTTGCATCGTCTCTTGAGCAATAATTGTTGTAATAGTTGATAACATTCCCCTATTAACTTCAGATTTCTTTATAGAACTTGTTCTAAAATAGACACTCAGATTAAAAAATGCCCCAGTTGTAGACAACGGAGAGTAAAGTTGCCTTTACCATATTTTATTGATGACTGCGAGATAAGGTGTGTACAAAAAGGCTTATTTTTCATATTAACCTTGATTGCTTCATTCGCCCTCCTTATGACATCATAAAAAACCCATTGTTGTCTTCTCATCATTATCATCCAAACGAAGTACCCTTACCAAAGGCTCACAAACTCGGATGACAAATTGACATTGAGACCTAAATTCATTATCTTCAGGTATAATTCTAAAAACTTCCAACCTAGCATACTGAGATGCAACCTACTTATCACTTACAAACATTTTTCACAACTCTTTCTTCATCATAATAAAATACTAAAGTGATAAGAAATTTATTTCAAATCTCGTAATAGTAGGATGACACAAATTCCTACCATTGGTGAAATCCTTTCTCATTAAATTCAAGACCCATGTACGATTATAAATGAACTTGTTTACCTCTTTTGCTTTTTGCACAATCTCATCAATAATAGGAAAATACCTAGCATCTCCTATATTTTCCAAAATCAAGTTAATGCAATATGCAACATCAAGAGTCTAATAAAAAGAATTATACTTGATTTGCAATCTCCTTCCAGCTACTTTATAAGCAGAGTCATTGTTAGTAATGAATTGAACAATATTTTTTGACCTAACTTCATTCACAACTTCATCAAATATTTTAAATAGAGTATCAACATATCTAACAAGGCTAGATACATCAATAGACTTAAAAACATTGTCCCTCTTTATATAATAAACCCAACAATCAATAATAGACTCATGTCTTCTATTTATCCAACCCTCTCGCACGAATGAACACCCCAAAGTGGCCCAAGTTATACTTCTTTCATCCAAATAGAATTTAATTTCATAAACAGAGCCACTCAAAAGTTTACTTTTGTAGTCATCAATTGAAGGCACTTTATATTATGGACTATAAAAGAGAATAGCATCTACCATAGGCTGATAATAATAAGTTTGGGAAGCATTGAATGTTATACCTAAATCATACCACTATCTAGCTATTGTCATATCCACATTATAAGCTGCTTCGCTAGATTGTAAGGCACTACAAATTGAAGGCTAAGTTCCAGGATTTGTTCGTAGTGCAAAAAAATTAGACACGTTTCTTCTTTTTTTCCTAACATCAGGTGCAAGATTCCCTTGTTGTTAGGTACAAATACTACTACCTTCAACATTCTCACTATCATCTTAAACACTAACAAAATAACTTCCACTACTAATTTTGTAATTCAATATTTGCCTTATATCTTTCTCATACTGATAGTCTTTAAGCAAATTCTTCATTTTTTATTTCACATCATAACTCACTTTTTTACAAGACTCCACATCACCTTTGACTCCATCTAAATACTTTTTTAATTTGGTGATTCCTCCATCTTTCGAATGCTTATTACAAAACAAATAAATGGTATAGTTCTTCAGTCCAAGAGCTAATCCACTATGATCCCAAGCTGGGTCATTGAATCTTTTTGAAGTGGTTGAATTATCATGAGCACTTGAACTTCCTTCTATTTATCGGTTAAAATAAATTAATACATATATCAAAATTAGCTTAATAGCTTCATGTCAAAACAAAGTTGTGTAAAAAAAAGAATAAATAGATCAATAATAGTTTCTCAATAGCTAATGTTTCTTTTTAAACCTAGACCTAAAATTTAACATTGATTATTACACTTTCACAACTATAATTCATTTTGTTTGATTACATAATTCAAACATAAAATCGTAATTATAAACTATTTTGTGTAGTTATATAGTTCAAAAATAAACTCATAACTATAACCTATTTTGTATGATTATATCATCAAATTATAAACTCACAGGTCCAAACTAGAACTTATTTTTTGTTATTACATAATTCAATTATAAACTCACTTCTATAATTCAACTTGAGTAATCACATAATTTAATTATAAACTCTTATCTATAACTTATTATGTGATTCAACCATAAACTCTTAACTATAACTTATTTTATATGATTGTTGATTAGTTTATTAAATAATCTGTTGACTATTAAATGTCTTGGCCCTTCACAAGTCAAATATTGTTAGCTGTTGTTGGCTAAGGCAGACTTCTTCAAGCATGTTTTTGGGAAGTCAAAAATTGTTGGCTATACGTTGCATGCCTTAGCCACTATGTTTGACATTTGCTCCCACAAATTTCTCCACATGGATAGGCTAAATTAAGGGAAGCTTTGGACGGATGCTCTAAAATTTTGCTATAAATAGAGGAAATGTTGAGGATTCAACACAAAACGAAACATTATTCCTTCATTATTCTATCAATTTCTCTCGTTGACAAATTTTGTAAAGCCTTCTGTTATACTTTCTCCACATATTAGTAAATTTTCCTCACCCTCTGGCTGTGGATGTAGGTCATATTGATTGAACCACGTAAAATCTTGTGTCCTGTCCCATTTATTTTGCCTCTTCTTTATCTTTCGTTATTAAGATTTGAGTTATTAAATTGAACCAGTATCTAATCCAAAGGGCATTTCTTTTAATAAACTGGTATCAGAGCTTCTCTTGTCGGTCTAACTTACCGTATGCTCTGTGGTTGCTATTAAGGTAGACCCTCCATATTAGAAAGTAACTTAGATGAGCAGTGGTGAAACATAGCTCTATTCGTGTATTACTTATATTGGTTGTCACGTTTGATTTGGAATTAGAACAGCTTGACGTCAATACAGCATTCCTGCATAGCAAATTAAATTAGCAGATTTATATGAAACAACCTGAAGGTTTTGAAGTGGCAGGAAAAGAAGACCAAATGTGTTTGTTGAAGAAATCCTTGTACGGATTGAAGCAGTCTCCAAGACAGTGGTATAAGAGGTTTGATTCATTTATGTTAGGTCATGGTTTCTCCAGAAGCATGTATGATAGTTGTGTTTACTTCCAAAACTTAGATGACGGCTCATTCATCAATTTGTTGTTATATGTTGATGACATGCTCATTCTGCCAAGAATGTCATAGATATTTACCATTTAAAGGCTTTATTGTATGGTGAATTTGAGATGAAAGATTTGGGAGCAACAAAGAAAATTCTTGGCATGGAGATAAGACGTGATCGAGGAGCTGGTAAATTATTCTTAACCTAGGAGAATTATCTCAATAAAGTTTTGGAGAGATTTGGCATGCGAGATGCCAAAGCAGTTAATACTCCTCTTACTCGTCAATTTAGACTATCTGTTGCTCAATCACCACAGTCATAGGAAGAGGAAGATTATATGGCACGGGTTTCGTATTCTAGTGCTGTCGGTAGTATTATGTATGTAATGGTATATACTCGTCCTGATATTTCACAAGCTGTTAGTGTTGTTAGTAGGTATATAGCCAATCCTGGCAAAGAACATTGGTAGGCAATGAAATGGATTCTCAGATACTTGAAGGGCGCTTAAAACTTTTGTTTGGAGTTTGGTAGAACCAACAACACTTTGGTTGGTTTTGTAGATTTAGATTATACTGGTGATCTTGACAGACGCAAGTCTCTGACAGGTTATGTATTTTTCATTGGAGGTTATGCTGTTAGCTGGAAAGCTATTCTACAATATGTAGTGGCTTTATCTACTACTGAAGCAGAATATATGGCAGTCACTGAGGCTATCAAAGCAACATTATGGTTGAAAGGTTTATTCAGTGAATTATCTCTACATCATGGGGTTACTACCGTTTATTGTGATAGTCAGAGTGCTATTCATTTGATAAAATACCAGATGTATCATGAGAGGACAAAACATATTGATGTGAAGTATCATTTTATTCAGTATATTATTGCAGAGAAGAAGGTCCTTATTTAAAAGATCGACACTAAGGACAATCCTGCTAATATGTTTACGAAGGCTCTTCCAATTTACAAGTTCAAGCAGTGCTTGGACTTGATTGGCATTTATAGTTAGTGATATAGCCTTTTTGGGGCGTTGTCGAAGAAGGTGGAGCAGATCACTAATTGTTCGAAACCAAGTTACGGTGGAGATTTGTTGACTATTGAATGTCTTGGCCCCTCACAAGTCAAATATTGTTAGCTATTGTTGGCTAAGGCAGATTTCTTCAAGCGTGTTTCTGGCAAGTCAAAAATTGTTGGCCATTTGTTGCATGCCTTAGCCACTATGTTTGACATTTGCTCCCACAAATTTCTCCTCATAGATAGGCTAAATTAAGGGAAGCTTTGGATGGATGCTTTAAAATTTTGCTATAAATAGAGGAAATGCTAAGGTTTCAGAACTTGCACAAAACGAAACATCATTCCTTCATTCTTCTATCAATTTCTCTCGTTGAGAAATTTTATAAAGCCTTTTGTTATATTTTCTCCACATATTAGTAAATTTGGCTCACCTTCCGGCTGTGGACGTAGGTCACATTGATCGAACCACGTAAATTCTTATGTCCTATCCTATTTATTTTGCCTCTTCTTTATCTTTCGTTATTAAGATTTGGGCTATTAAATTCAACCGATATTCGACCCAAAGGGCATTTTCTTTAACATAATCCAATCATAAATATAAACTCACAATTATAATTCAATTTGTATAATTACTAATCATATAATTCAACTATAAATTAACTAATCCATTTTAATGATTTCTAATTTATAATATATAACCCAATTTATAATAAAGACTAAGATTTTATTCAAATTTCAATATATCTCAATCTCAAATTTCAAACAAGGATAACCTCAAATTCATAATCCAATTCCAAATTTCAAATAACAAGTGAATAACCTCAAACTCAAATTCATAATCCAATTTAAAATTTTAGTTCCCAATCATCATAAAAAGTTAGAAACATAACCAATTCTAATTTCCAAGTGAACATCATGATAATTTTTAAGAAATGAAATAAATTTAAACTTTCATTTCATTGTTCCACAATTAAAAATTCACAATTCAAAATTCACGTTTCCCAAGCCATTTATGCAATATCTGATTTTCAGAACATTTCTAGGGCCAGAACCTTAGAACATTGAAAGTGAAAAAAAAACATTGAGAGCATTTCATTTGAATAGCATACACACACGAATATTCATATTTGTACACATTACAAAGATAACATATGCACTCAATTGACATATTCCCAAGGTATGAAAGATTTTAAAATGACTATGATGTGAATTGTTATGTCTTGAATTTTGGCATGATTGGATTACAATTAGTAATTTGAAATTAATTGTGATTAATTGGGAGAATATTGATTTAATATGTAAATTTGGATCAGGATTATATACATGAAAATGAATAACCTTAAACTCATTTTGATGCATGAAAGACCATGATTTGTGAGCTATCAAATGAATAAATTGTGAGATGGAATTGGAGTATAATTCAGGCCTAAATGAGGATGCATAATTGAGCATGAATTCTAAAAAATTGAAAGTGTAAATGATATGCCTAAGTGTGAAACATTAATGTAGAATTGGAAGAAACAATGCAGGGCAAGATTGTGGCCTGGTAAAATTTGGTTTTGTCACGATCGTAGCAAAGTCCACCACAATCGTGGGCAAGGCTTGAACATGAAATATTGTCTTTTAAGTGATGTTTGAAATAACAAATGATAAGGTACTATCCTATGATGCATTTAGGCTCGAAATGAATTAGTTTGATGATTGATTGATGAATTTAAATTAAAAAAGTTAATTAAGGTATAAACCTAAGTGCAAATAAGACATATCCAAGTGATAATGTTTGAATGAGTATGAATTGTAATTAAGGAAAACATACATGGAAAAGTCATTGAGCATGCATTAAATATGGCATATCAATATATGTGCATGAATGAAAATGTATTTGATTGATTGAATTTGTAATGTGAATTTTATATGTAATGAATGATTTCAGATGCACAAGTTGATCGACTAAATCCAGACATTGTCAGACCATCCAGGTAATAGCATAATCTAAAGCGTATTGTAAATAACCTAGATGTTCTCGCTAGGATTAATTTATTTCTATTTAACTTCCAATTATTGAATTGTTAATGATCTATATGTGACAATTCCGAACATTAATAGTCCGAGTAGTTTGATATTTGGGAATGTATTAGAAGTGTTCTGATTGCATATGAATTTGAAAGTTATCTGTATTCTCAACATATTGTTGAATGCCGGACTTAGGTCCGATGAACATCTGAATCTGACTATGCATCATGAATAAATGTTATTGATAGCATATTTTGTGATTTGATACATCACATTAATATGCATGATCAGATAAAGGCATTATGACCTAAGTAGCTAGTCTGAAAGAGCTTAAAACTTAGAATTCTGCATATAGAGTCATTAGCTTTGTGATTAATGAGCATAGTATCCATAATGGGTACGGGACAATATCTAAAAAGAGCCTGATATCCACAAGGGATATGGTACAGTGAAAGGAGCTCAGTCACAACAAAATAATAACGAAGTGGAGTCTCATATGCATATGCATTTGTAAATATATATGATTGTGAATCCATTCTAAAATTGTGATGATAAAGTGATTTGCCATATTTGTGTATTTGTTGATGATGTGATTGATTGGGATATGCATAAGCAAATTATGCCTAAAAAGAGTATATGAAATGTGTGACATTCATTATGTCTATTTAAGATGAGGAATGTTGTAAACTTGGTTATATGTGAGATATTTGTGTATTTGATATGAGTGAGCTCATCAACGATGGTTCACTTACTGAGTTTGAAAATCTCATCAAAATTGCAACCTGACTTTTCAGGTACTAGAGAGGAGACTTAGTTCCTAAGATATGCTAGAGGAACATTTTGGTATTAAGAAATGGCTTAAAGGTCAGTCAGCTAACATCTGAAGAGTTGTAAATTTTATTTATGTAGTTTCTTTTTTCATGTAAAACTTTTTGTAAAAAGAGAAGTACACTTTTAAATACTTGTGATAATGTAAATATTTGTGTTAATGACTATTATGTAAGTTATCTTTATGAATGAAATGGAGAGGTTGCTTTTCAATGTTTGTAAAGTGTACGATGCCATAATAAGTGTATAAGACTGCTCTAACATGCCATTGTCATAGGGTATGTTCTTGAATGTCCTTTGGATGTTCGGGTACATACTCTATGGTAGTAGGGTGTTACAATCCACAATCATATCCACAAGTCGACAAGTCCATAATCCTACAATATAATCAATCACACATACACACAGTTCCACACACACACTAGCAAAATGCAACTTTGGCTTAAGCTCACAACACTACAATTTTATTACACAATAGTGCAATAAAACATAAATGGGTGATGACTGGCAACCACTAGCAAGCGACTGGAGGGCAGTGACTGGTGACAATCAGAGGAGAGAAACTGAGACTTGGTTGGCGAGTTGCGGGCAATGACTGGCAGAGAAGAGCTGGCTAGTAATGGTGAGTGGCGAGCTTCACCGAGGAGGGGGCGACTTCTATGGGGGAGTTGTGGCTATTGTAGAGAGGCTGCAATGGTTGTGGGTGGGGAGGCTATGATAATTCTCTTCTGTTTTTGTTTTGTCGTTTGCTTTTGTGTTTGACTTTATAGTTAGTTTTTTTTGCATTTAAGTCCCTAAACATTTTAAATTTTACGGTATCGAATAGTACTAGCCAAAATGACTGGTACCACTGGCCAATACAGAATTCTATAGTTTTATACTATTTTTGACAGGTATGATATCAAATCCTATACATTAGTATGTACTAGATTGTTTCTTTCTTTACTCCTCATATTGAATTTGAAGGTTAAATAAAATAGTTTATATATTACACTTTAAACAACTTTATTTGGCATAGTATTTTTTAAAAATGAGTCCCTACAAAATTTGTTAGGCTTGTTGTTGCTTTTTTCTTCTTCTTTTTTGGGAACAGATTCTTTATTGGTTTTCATCTTCATTTGAATCCTTTGCAACATGTTCATAACATAAAATTTGCTTCATCATAATTTTTCCAATACTTGTTGATGAACTAAAGGTTTTGTTTTGAATTGTCATATAATGAAATGAGGGGATTTACAAGGACATAATATTTTTTCTAAATTCTTTTATGTAAATGCATATGGCATACAAGAAAGAAACTGAAATAAAGGCACTCATTTTATAATTGATCACCTCGAAATTGCATTTCAACCAATATACCGGCACTGTAAGAGAGGTTTATTGAAAAAGTTGATCTTTTATATATAGCCTTCAAACATTGATTAGCAAAGGATAAAGTGATTTGCTAATATAAAAGTTTATGTTTTTCCTCTAGTCCCTGTATTATGTCTTTAGTTGCATAACTTTTGTCAATTTGCATCTCTTATAATTATATATATGCACACACACCCACACACACACACACACACCCACACACACACACACACATATCATGTTAATTGACATTGTCTTGATATATATAATATTATTTGTATTCCAAAGATCACAATAAATCAATATGGAAGTATAAGATTATTTTATAGTGAGGAGTTTAAATTAAAACCTAAGTTGAGCTCTAAAAGAGGGTCAATTAATATTTTTGATAAGGTAAACCTAAATTTTGTGAGATATAGGCAAATATTTTAGATGAGGATGAAACTAGGGTATAACCAAGTTGATAAAGCTTATTATAAAGTTTTTGGATTAAATTTCAATAAGTAACTAAGGCTCATTGGGTTAAATGAAAGTTATATAAAGTTGGTTAATTTTATAAAGATCCATAAGATGAGAGATGTATATAAGACACACAAGTTAGATGAACCCATGATAACTCCTAAAATATTAGGGATGACTTATGGAGAAAATGTGAGTGATGGGTTAGGTGGTGACCTAAATATTAGTGATAAGCCATAAGGGAAAAAGGGTGATGATGGACAAGAAAACAATGGTCATGGGACATATAATGAAGATTGTCATTATGAAGACAAGAGTATTTATAAGGATGTGGTTATTCATGATGAATACAAACAAGATGAAGAACAAACTAGTATTATTATAATGGGTCCAATTCAAAATAAGGAAGAGATTAAACAAGATGTTGGAGAATAAGCAAATTTCTAACATGAAAATCTCCTATATAGTTATAATATGTCTATTCCATATGGCCATAAACCATGGAAATATATTCAATATATTATTGAAGTTTTCTGGATAATGACGACTATCCTAGTGATGAAGAACTTAATGAACCACTTAGGAGACCATCTAAGAGTGTTAAGTAGCAACTAGATGGTGAGACAATATCATTGGTCTTTAGGTAAGGAGTTTAGTACTGCCAAGGATTTTTAAGATGCAATTATTGACAATATAGTAGCTATTGGATTTAATGTGCATTGGAAAAGGAATGAGTAAAGAAGGATTAGGGTTAAGTGTATAGAAAGATTTAAATAAGAGTTGTATATTTTATATGACAGCAATGATAAGGCCTTCAAGGTCAAAACATATAAGCCAAAGCATAGTTGTTTCATTATAAGCAAGAAAAATAGTTTCCATAAAGTTTCTTATGAGGCATTTCAAAGATAGAATATTAGAGAAACCAAGCATTACATGTCACGACCTGGTACCACATCAGACCTATGACAACCGTTGCATACTTGGGCTAAGGACACTAAAGGTGTCCTTAATGTGACTATGGAAGGCTAACTGAATATCTTCTCCTCTTTATAATAAATTTATTATTATTTTTTAAATTTAGGCAGCACAATGGCTATATTTTTAAAAATCCCAAAACTTGCAAACAATTTTAAACACTTCTATGTTCACACCAAAAATTTTACCATAACTTTAGGACTTTAAAGTCCACTCAAAGCAATCCCAACAATAGTATCGAGATCATACATAAGCTCTTATACAATGTTAAAACAATCTAGAGTCAAATTTATAATATTATAAAGCATATTCACATAACCAACCCAAAGAAAAGAGTTCATGAGCCACTATGCAACAAAACTACAAAATAGAGGCTACCCACATGCAGTAATATCCCGAAAACTTCAAAAGCTAGCACAATCCTCACAGAGCTTCAAGCTCACTAAATCAACCTACATGGTTGGAAAGCGAAGGGGGGTGAGTACACTATGTACTCAGTGAGCAGGAAAAACATATATCACGAATAAAACTCGATACACACCAAAACGGTATAGATATCCCATAAGGTGAACATACAATATATAGAACCACATAGGCCTAGCCTATGACTCAATGTATATTGGTTATGAATCATATAGGCCTAGCCTATTAATTCACTCATCCGGTGAACATAGGTTCCAGTTCTAATACACAAAAGCATAAAAACATCACATGTATGAATCAAATCTCGTCAGAAAAACAAATATTAGGGTAAGTCAAAACAATCATGTGTGACATCACTAGTCGGCCAAATTAGCGCACACACCCACCGATCCTCGATGTTGGCTCGACTTTCATCCGTTGTGAGTCCGGACTATAGTCGACAAGAGCGACATAACCCTAGGTGATGACCTCTTCAGTGTCCAGACCCTAGGAGTGGAATCACCCGCGAGTCACGTAGAAAGGTGTCGATACAGGGACTCGACTTTTATGTACCAACGTCAAGGGTACGGGGGTCGCTAAATTAGTTGTGCCCAGCACACAATTGGCCAATCATTACCCTACCAATCACAAAACAAATCATATTCAAATTTTAAGTATAAAATCAAGTAAGGCATCGGTCCAATCGATGAAATGAAACCTTGTGATGGCTCTAAGCCAAAAAAGACACATATACGTGGTAAATATGGCTCGATCATGCATATGTAAATTTTAAAACATTATTTCGTGCAATAAACGTCATCTTTTTCACTCCAAGTGCAAAATGTTATTCAAAACAATATTGTTTCTTAAGTACATAGGCATATTAGCATCCATTTGAAGTTCAATTCTACCCTACACTAAAATTCACATACAATTCATTCAGCACGTTTTGGGATGTTCCAATTCTATTTAAAAAATATGATTTCCCCAACTCACCTCAAAAGAAGGTATACACTCTCTTACTTTCAACAGTCCTTGGTACGAGCTCCTTGATTCATAGCTCCCGAGCCTTTATGCATAAAAAGACATATGATGAAATTACTACTTAAACATAAATTTCATAATTATACACTATCACATAAGTGTATAAAACACAATACCACTCCCTTTAAGCTATAGAATTCGACCATTAAATGCCTCACATGGTTACTTCCTTACTATTCACATTAGCTTTTCTTTTGCATTTTCTAAGGCATTTAATGCCTTTAACCCAATACTTGCTCATTTCGAAACATACTTAAGCACGTCTTTATCCATGCACATTAGGCCATTACTCATCAATCTAAGCAACAATTCAAGTTTACTCTAAGTAAACATGAAAGCCTCTTTCCAATGCACATCATCAAAATCCTTAAACCCTAAGCCAAGTTTACTTAGGCATTTTATCAAACACCTAAAGGCTTAAACTTGAAGGCCTCCTAATGTACTTCTTCCTCATTTTTCATCATCAGTTCACATTATACATACCTAATTAACATCAAAGAGTTCATTTAAACCATCAATTTTAAAAGTTATTCAAAAATTCACAAACTTTCACCAAAAGGGGGAATTTTCGGTTTTGACTTAAAGAAGCCTCTCTATGACACATTTCATTCACCTAAACCATGATTCATGCATATTCAAGCATGCAGAACAACATATCTTAACACCAAACTCAAAATCATAATGTAGATAGAGATGAGACAAAATTTACCTAAACTTTCCTTTAGTGATATCTTCAAATCCTTTGAGAATTTCTCAAATTTAATGATAGATTTGAGTTCCTTGACCCCAAATTAGCTTAGAACTCCTTGATTTGGATTGAAAGATAAAAAAAGGGTGAATTTTGGGGATGGCCGAAACTCCCTCTTTTTCCTCTCTTCCCCTTTCTTCCTCTCTTTTAATTAAACCAAGATGGTTTAAGTCTAAAGAACATGAAGTGCACGGCGACACATAAGAAGAGTCTAGAATTTTGACTCTTCTTTGACCAAAATATGGTAAAATTACCCTTTTACCCTTAGGTTAT
>JAOQML010151381.1:0-14336 GCA_027568935.1 Erythroxylum urbanii | reverse complement strand
TTGTATCAAGGACTTCATTAAATCAATTTAAGATCAACATCAAATCCATAAATGTATGAACATCGAAATAATGAAAATGCCTTTATTAATCATAAAATGATTTGTACAATAAGTGCTAAAGGTGATTGCCTTTAGAGCACTTCTCAAACATATTAAGGTTCCTATTAAAGTAGTACTAGCATTTCAGAGTTATTATTTAAAGTAGTAATAGTTGTTAGTTTTTCAACTTAAGTATGAATCATATGTAATCAAATATAAAGAGGAACAAACTTCATCAATAAGATGTAGAAATTTATGATATTTATTTAGTTTAATCTAAATTAAAAGACGGTTCTTATCTTTCACACTTTACTAAACAAACCCAAAACTTGTGAGATTCTACTTTGTATAGTTCTGGCCTTTATATATTTAGTTCTTGGTTCTTTATATTCAAAATTTTAGTCACAATTACTAGTATTCATTTTTAAGTCTCTCTTTTTTTTTTCTATTCTTAGTTTGGTCTTTTTATTTCTAGGATCATCAAAATTGTTTCAACCATCTTATTATTTATTTTTCTTTATATTGTATTAGTTATATCTATATATATATATATAAAGAAAACAATAAAGTAAAATAAGTTAAGAAAAAATGTTTATAAATTAGTGTTTTTTAGGAAGCTTATAAATATGCCTTCTAAAGATAAGTTTACACCTAAAGAGGATAAGGAAAACGTGATCTTCTTTCTTAGGCAATGAAATAATAATTTAAGAAGATGAAGGCCATGTATAATGATGTGACAGACCTTTTAGAGAGATGATATAATCAAATTGTCTAGTTACAAAAGGTTCAAAATGCTTATGTTCTTAAAGTGAAGATATAAGATAAGCATAATCCAACACTAAAAGTGAAACTTAATAATTATGATCTAATGATGACGATATTGATTATCATGTTGATGGTGTAAAATTTATAGTTAGAAGCATACTCAAATCAATAAGAATGAGATAGAGAAATGAAAGATACATATACCATACTACATGTCAAATTTAAAATAAGGTATATAGTATAATTATTGATGGAGGAAACAGTACTAATATAGGTAGTGTTATTTTATAGACAATTTGAGTTTTTCTTTTTAAAGCATTTGTATTCATGCATACTTCAATGATTGAATAAGTTAGATTAAGTTAAACAAATAGATGCTAGTTTCTTTTTCTATTTAGCAATATAAATATAAGGTGCTTTGTATTGTATTAGCAATGCATGCTAATCATGTTCTATTGAAAAGAGTAAGGCAATATGATAATAAATTTGTCAATGATAGATTCAAGAATAGGTATACCTTTGTAAAGGATAATAAGTCAATTACTCTTATATTTATAACACTAAAATAGTTTTATGAAGACTAAACCAACAGTGAAGAGTGATAGGAAATAAAGGATGATGGACCTTACGAAAAACATCTACAATAAAATTTTATGCCTTCACTGAGAAATTGATGTATTGTTTTCTTTTATGTTTAGGTTTTAAAATTGTTCCTTGGAATTTTTTTATTGGAAGATGTGTTTGTTTGATTGATTATTATAAGGACTAAAGAAGATGTATGATAAACTACTTTACGGTTGTAGTTTCTTTTACTTAATTCTCTTTTAATTACATGCTTAGTGGTTTTATTTACTCAACAATTCTATTTGCTTATGATTTTCCTTTTATTCCAAAATAAACGTTGTTAAGCTAATCTTATTGTACAAATTATGAATTAGTATTTTTAGTTTGAAAAAGACGAAAGAAGAGAAAATGAAAAATAAGAAAAAAGAAAATTCTCAAAGTTATTTACTTTTAAGAAATTAAGGCTCATGGCTCAATGCCATATAAGCACAAACGACCCATTTTATTAGTAAACTTGGAAAACTATGGCTCAATACTAGTAATACATAAAGATGACCTAATTTTGACCATCCTACATAATTTTCCTCCCACTTATCCATACTCGTTTTCCTTTAACTTTCCCTTCCACAAATGATTCTATACTAAATGATCATATGTCCTCCTATTACCCTTAATAAGTCATTATTAAATATGACTTCCTCAAATAACAAAATAACCTTAAGACCTCAAGCATATTTGATAACATTGATATAAAATATACAACCTCCATAATTTAGGCGTAATTTCATTAAATTAGGCTCAAAAAATGGAAGGCAATTTAACTTTTTATCACAATAAAATCTTAAGACCTTGCTATCTACAATTTAATTTTTTTGATGAAGCCAATTGAATTCAACTTTTGACATTAAAAGAGTTTATTTTTTATTGAAACACTATAGTTTTAACTACAATTAAAAGAACCTTAATTAAATTTTAACAGTCCAATTAATAAGGAAATAAGTCAAACAACATCAAATTCATGGGTGAAATAAGAAAATAACAAACATAAATTCATGCAATTTATCTAGCAATTAATTCAATGAGAGAACAACAAACAAAAATTCTTGCAATGATAAAATCCCATCTTTAAAACTTTCATCAAACAATTTATAGGCATAAGAAATTCATCCTTAACAATTAACAAAAACACCAGCACGTGGTATTCTTTACCAATATGAACACATTCAAACGCACAATGAACCATTAACAGCAGAAATAGACGTAGACAACACAAACCACGTGAACCAAAACCTACCCAAACAAATGCTTCCCTAACAACAACAAGTACAAAAATAAAAACCAAGTAAAAAGAAGTAATAAATAACCACGATGGATGATTAACCGGAGATCAAGATGACGAAGATGGTGTATGGAGCTGAAGACCATGATAACGATGGAAGAGGAAAAAATGAAAAGTTTCAGAGACGTTTGACAATGAGGCGGAGAGGTTCTCTATGTTCGTTTAAATAGGTAAGGAAATGATGTCATTTATGGTTGCACAAACGAAGTCATTTTCCTTCCAATTAAAACCATAATCCTAACGTGTTTGAATTTACCTACAAAATGATATTTTCTTAGGTAAATTACCGACGAAAATATCCCTCTATAGTAATTTACCGAGAACCATTAACTTCTATTTTTACTATAATTTTCACTATTTTGTCACTAAATTCCATTAGCAAAGTTTGGTCTCCTCCTTTGGAAATGAAATTTTTTGTCACAAATTAGCTTTTCCCAAAAAAATTAACTATTGGAAGCAATTAAATTTTTTCATAGGTAATTTTCCATCAGTAATTTGCAATTTTCTTGTAGCGTATAGTCATAATTAGAGAGTGCATTAACTAGAAAAATCCATGGCAAATTGAGTATGTATTTTTACTCTTTTTATTGGTTAATATGCATTATCTTTCAAAGAGTACGACTAGTGGTAGACACAATTAATGAGATTTTGAGCCATTTTAGATTAACACTTCCATATTAGTCTTATTGCCTTTTGTTTATTTATGACCTTTATAATAACTACGTCCTGACTTTTCTTTGAATTTCTATTCGAGACCACATTTTTATCACATGCATTAACATGGAAATGATATAGGCATTCTTTGTTTCGTTAACTACATTTGCCAAATAGCCTCCCATTTGACATAAAATTTTCCTTTATTGAGCCCCTTTAAGCTTTATAAGCCTTTCTTTTTATTTAATCTCATTACATGATTTAAACCTAATCAAATGTCCTACCCAAGTCTTAAAGCTAGTGGAGCATTTGTTGATTGTAGATAACTGTGGACGCACTAAAGTATAAGTGTGGGGTGTATATATATGTAGGTTGTTTATAATTATTTGGGATGTCATTTTATGTCTTATCAATGAAATTCCTATGTTATTGTAGCTTCTTTCAATTTTTATCAAAAAAAGAAAGAAAAGAAAAAAAGTTGAAAACAAGGAAAGACAAGAAAAGAAAAAAATGTTTAAATAAAAGTATCAAGGAGGAAATGCTATTGTTTTGAAAAGCTATTCATTATTAGTTTCTCCTCCTAAAGTTATATTGAATGAGTGATTTGAGTATGTTGCATATGACGTAGATTTGTTTTTGAAAGTTTGCTCTTTATAGTTTCAACATATTGTTGTCATCAACTTTTATGAGTAATCCCTTTTAATTAATTATGGTTCAAGTGGTTTATGGTGTGATTATGAGTGAGTATTGATTTTTGCACTTAATGGTATATTGAGTGTTTTTCTTATTTCACTAGCTTCGATAGCTTTTATGCCATATTATCCAAATACATCTCACTTTACCCTTACCTTCATTACAACTTTAGAAAAGTCCTTTGCTTGATGATTATGCATACGAATCTTAGTGCTAAAGAAATGAAATGATATGTAAAGTTGTGAAGTGTCTTGATCGTGAATGGTGTTTAAGTGTACCTATGGATCAATCTTATTTAAACATATTTTTCCAATTCTACGTCTAAATTGCTCAGTTTCTAAAGGTGGTGATTGTTGGTTAATCATGAGTAGAAGCATTGAGTGTTGAGTACTTGCTATGGTTTTTAAAAGTTATTCCTCTTTTCTTATGATTAATTATTCTTCAAAAGTATGAAAGGTGAGTAAATATTTTAGTTTGTGACTTTGATTTTGATGATTTACCCAAGAAACGTCAAAAGCTAAGTGTATGGGAACTTGATATACGCTTAATTGTTGATACATTTAATCGATGACACTTAGTGATTAATGCCTTAAAATGTTTGACATTCACTTTAGTTCATATTTGGTCTTAACTACAATTGGGAAACATAATAGTTAAAGTGAGTTGAAAGTACACTCGTTGAGCCATCTTATTGACATTCACACTCA
Source organism: Erythroxylum urbanii (assembly GCA_027568935.1). NCBI lineage: Eukaryota > Viridiplantae > Streptophyta > Magnoliopsida > Malpighiales > Erythroxylaceae > Erythroxylum > Erythroxylum urbanii. Next base: position 9,575 of record JAOQML010151381.1, on the reverse strand, counting down.
ATTGTCTTTATGGAATAAGAAAGAGAAGAATTAGAACAAAAGTGCATAAAATGAAGAGTATGTAGCAAACATCAAGCATGAAGAGTATACTATTAGCCCACTGTAACATCCCGTTATCCCATGTTAAGGGTTAAGACCTTAGAATATGGTACATGAGAGATTAATGAAAAGTTAAAAAATGCATTTCATGTTCATGCATAATATGACATACACACACATGTGAATATTAGTGTTGATACTCATTAAAATAATTGTACATGCATTTATTAACATTTTTCGAGTATCAATTATTTTATTAAAGTAATTATAATGTGAATAGTGAATAAATTGTGTTGGGGATTGGTTTGATGAACTATATTATTGGTGTAGAATTTTTGGTGAAAAATGTGGGAAATTTTTGGAATTAATATGTATTTATAGACTAGGAAAAATGTCAAGTGGCAAGACAAATTGATAAATGACAATAGAAATAATTGACATATAGCAGTAGAAATTATTGACAAGTAGCTTTAGGATTTATTAACAAGTGACATTGAAATTATGAGTCAATTGGTTTAGAAATTGGGTGATAAATGGACTGATTATTAAGAGATACGTAAGAGCCTAATTAAATATCCAATTAGCAATTATATTTAAGTGATATTTGTCATTACATGTGTCATGACTCTTACCAAGCCTTTAGCCCACGATATTTTTAACTTGCAAGACAATCTTCATTGCCTTTCACCTTTGTACTTACTCTCTTTATTGGACCTCGTTACCGAAGTTTAACTCGCATGCAGCGTATCCTAAGACGTGAGTTATTCTCTGGAAGAGAATCACCTTATCCATTATCGTGTTTATCCTCTCTTCTCCGATACTACCACTGATTACACATATTCATCACCCATAATTGCCCTCAATAGCTCTCCTTTTTATTTCAGCACCGCTCTTCGACCATCATTTATCCATTTCAACCTAAAGAACTTCAAAGGATAGCGTTGGCGAGTCCACACCTTATATATACGTGCTTCAGAGTTATTAGCATATCTTTCGTTTTAGGCATCCAAATCAGGGTTTCTTTGGCTAGTTTGAAAGAGGATTTCATGAACTATAACTTTCATGAAGATCTCGAAGGTCAATTATATCTTCTAGAGGGTCAAAAATGGGACAGAAGATAACCATGAACAGTAACCCAGAAGATAGCGCGAGTAATAACACAGACAAAGTCTGTGAACAGTAACAGAGACGATGTTTTCCAATTACCCTAAATTTCTCTAGAGGAATCGAATCAAGGTGTTCTTTATATGGTTTGAAAGAGGATTCCAAAATCTACAACTTCCATAAAGGCATTCGAGTCCGACTCTATCATCTGAGGGGTCAACAATGGGACAGAAGATAGGTATAGGTAAACATAGAAGAAGCGAAACGTAGAAGGAGTCTATGAACAGTAACATAAACGAAGTCCATTCGTTTGTGAACAGTAACACAGACGAATCCTTGTGAATAGTACTATAGACGAAGTCTATGAACAGTACCACAGTCGATACTCTTCAACTAGATCACTTCTTAACTCCTTCTTATACTCTTTGGCCTATGTTCTCTCCTCTATGTTCTATCCTCTGTAGCTGACTTTTATCTTCTATGTTGACCCCTTATCGTCTGTGGTCTATCCTTTATGTTCTTACGTCCTTACAGACAATCCTTTTACTCTTGATTCATCCTTTCGTCTGTGTTCTGACGTCAGCACAGACGATACTTATCCTTCATATTTTCCCTTTCGTCTGTGTTCTGACGTCAGCACAGACAATACTTCTCCTTCATATTTTCCCTTTCGTCTGTGATCTGACGTCAGCGCAGACGATACTTCTCCTTCACATTTTCCTTTCGTCTGTGTTGTGATGTCATCATAGACGATTTCCTTTTGTCTGTGTTTTTCATATGCACTCCTTCCCACTCTTACATGCTATTCTAAGACTAACTCCAATTGGCAAATTTATCAAGCCAAGCATACACATGCACATCTCATTATCCAAACTTTTAATATAACAAAATCATACCATTGAATTTAATTTCATTATATTTTTTTGGAAAATATTGTCAGAGTTATTAGCATCAACTTAGCTCAAAATACAAAAATACTCCATGATGATATGCCAAATGTGCTATTACAGGACTGACTTAGTCCAAATGTCTTTAACTAATGAGGAGATTTCGATGTCTTACAGGGGTCACTATCGTCTTTGTTTGCACCTAAGGAGGGAAGGAAAGGGGCTTGAGCTACACAGCTCAGTGGCTAATATATTTATAGCTAGTAATAATGAACCATACACTACACAATAATCATCCATAACACAGCACATAATCACAAAACAAATGGGCTGAAAATTTTAGTCAATCATAACATTCAAATACGTTTATACTTAACATGTTCTGAAATGCAATGCACACACAATGGCTCGAGCGTTCCGTGGAACGAAATGGCAAAATTGAAGTTTACACCGTGAAATGAAACGAGTCTAATTTCTCAGGATCTCGTGGCCACAAGCGAGCAGCCGGGAGAAGGCTATAGGTCAACGTGCACATGACAGAAGAAACGGATTCTTTCTCGCCCACATAACAGAGTTTTGCATAGTTCATGCATATCCGAATATGTTCATGCTTCCATGATTCTTAAAGTTCTTTATTTTTCATCCATACAAAGTAACAAAATCCTCATCAAACCACATGGTATACATTTACAAAAGATAAAACAAGAATGGTTATCATACATACACATAAATGTTAGCTCATCATCACAAAACCATAAATATATTACCCACCTATTTAACTTGATATTTTTCCAAAAATCAAGCTTGGTCTTCTCCTTGCTCTTGTTGTCGGTATTCTTGGTTACCTTAGACAAACATATTTCATTTCATCAAAACATATGGATGAAACTACATGCTATCCATAAATAACTCTAGCTTGATATATTTCTTGATTCTATCTAGCTAGAAAACTAAGATCTATGCAGATCTAAAGAAAACACCATCTTTTTATTCTTCTTCTTGCTTTCTTTCTCCTTCTTCACCTTCATCATATAAACCTAGTTTCTCCACTTCCTTCTTCCTTTTCTTCACATAAAGTCAACTTTTTCTACTTCTTTAAGCTATCAAAACAAGGAAATCTAGACAAAGAACTCACCTAAGCTTTTCCTTCTTCTTCTCTCTCTTTTCTTTTTCCTTGCATTGGTGTCTCCTTCTCCCCTTCTAGGTTCTTCTACGACTTTCTCCTTATTTTCTTCCTTAACCCTCACAACTCTTCTTTTCTTTTGTCTTATTATCTTAAGACAACTTTTTGAGTTTCAATCTTTGCCTTTCCTTATTCATGAAATTCCTACTAACTCCTTCTTTTACTTTATACCACCTTACCAAAATCCACAATATACCACATTAAACTTAAAAAATTTCAAATAACAATTCCAAAAAAAGCGGGATCCAACACTCTTCTTCATTTTCTTTTTCTCCATCTCACGAAACTCTCACCCTTCTTCTTGCTACTTCCATCTTCTTATCTTCTCCGTCTTATTAATTAAAATCCTAACCAAATCTATCACGAAAAGATGATGATCGTGTGATTCAAGGAAACTAGGGTTAAGTAAGAATTTGAAGATCTTGAAATAAACAAGTGAGTACAAAGCATTATTCTTCTTTATTTGTTGAATGGAACATGTTTTGATAATTTTTAATAGTTAAATGATGATAAAATGAGGATGTGTACATGCTAAAATGATAAAAATGGATGTATAAATGTCTTGTTTTTGGGTATATTGTGATGTGGAAGAGAAACGAAATGAAGTTGAACATGCATCTGTATTTTGGCAATATATTCATCTATAGATATCCAAATAAGATGGATTCTGATTTAGTATAAACCAGATACATACAGCTACAATTTGTGTGAAGGAATTGAATTTGAATTCTATCCTTACGAGTCTTGAAATTTAGCTTGAATCTGAGTTCTGGCATAGGCTGCAGCACTACCCTTAACAAAAACCATGTCCTATTTTGATTGAATAAACTGTATTGATAAAGGCTGAATCAGACAAAGTTTTCTTCATAAAAGTTGTATCTTATTCTCTTATCTTTCTATTGGTATAAATTTTGTAATTTTTTGATATCATAATTGAGAGATATAAGTTTTACAAGTTGGAGTGCACTAATCCTTCAATCATGCACTAGCCAAAATTTTGAACGTGTACAGTCTGTGATATTTTGAGCATAACTCATAGAATAATAAACCTAATTGAATGATTTTTATTTCGTTTGAAACTGAAGACATAGAGAAATAATTAATTATGGGAAATTATTGTCTCAAAATGTCAATTTATACGTAAAAATGACTACATAAATCTGGCCCAAAATCTACCTGAGAAAATCTAGAAAAAGTTGGCTAAATGTGTGATAAGATTGTTTGATGCATTTTAAATGAGGTAGGCGATGTTGAATTAAATTAGTAGAGTTTTGAGAGTTAAATGCAATAAATTTGGTCGTTGAATTTAGTTGATGTTGAATGAAAGGAGTTAAGGTAAGTGAAGTGTATTTTGGAGTAAAGAATGCTTAGAAGTAGTTGTAAATTGTTTATAAAGTGTATCAAAGAAACATTCCTGATAATTTATCATTGAACATGCATAATACATGATACATTTGTATATGTGCTTATTATTTTGAATGTGGAATGTAGTAATATGAAAATGCATGTGATTGCATGTAGAAGAGAACGTTGAGCGACCGCTTCCAGATATTGCCGGAACTTCAAGGTAATAAGCTAGAGGTAACAATTGTAACTTAAGATGGTATCAACTTGATTTTTTTGTTTAATTTTTAATTGAGTTAATATGTGATGTTATGTACTGAATTCTGGAGATAAAATGTCCGAGGCATTAGGTGCCTGAATAACACATTGGAAGTGTTTCTTGAATGTGAATGTGAATTGATATGTGATGTTGTGTACTGATTTCCAGACATAAAATGTCTGAGGCGTTTGATGCATGAATAACACATTAGAAGTGGTCCTTGAATGTGAATGTGACTGAATAAATGTGTTTTCAACTTATATGTTGAAATTCAGACCAAGTCGAAAGATCATTGTGAATGAGAAATGTGAATGCGAATATAGTATACTGAATATGATGATTGAAAATGTGAAATGCATTTATTTCATGAATGCATGTAATATAAAAGTAGTTGTGACCAGAGTTACTAATGAAAAAAAGCTTAAAGCTCAAACATCCGTAGTAAGAGCCTATGGCCTAATTTGTATGATAGAGCCCTGTATTCACAATAGATATATGATAGTATGATAGAGCTCGATATCGACAACAGATACGGGACAGTGAAAAAGGCACTCGGTCATAACAATGTAATAAAGAAATTTGAGTCTCATAAACATTGCGTACACATATGATATGTATGAAATGTGTGAATGCTTATCGATGAATATGTCTGGCATGATTATAATGAAATGATGGAATATATAGATTTTTAAAATGGGACAATTGTGTACAAAGTGTTTTGTGATATTACATGATGAAAATTGAATTGAAGTGAATGATATGATGACTTAAATTGTATGTTGCATGACAAGAGTGAACCATCGAGGATGGTTACTTAACTAAGTTCGCAAAAATCAACTAAATTGTAACGTTGACGTTTTCAAGTTCTAGTGAACGACGACTTAACTCCTAAAATTGCTTAGAAGAGTTTTGGTATAACTTTTGGATAGAAGAACATGGCTCAAAGGTCGGTCAGCTTGGACCGAAGAATTAGTCTTAGATTTTGTTAAATCTTCATGTATGTAGCATATTTTGTAGATAGAGTTATGACCCTGATAGGCTGATATTGTATAAATACGAACGAGGGATTTCATGCTACATTGTAAATTATGGTTTATGAAATGAAATACAGAGATTTTGGATTTAGACATTATGTTAATTGAGATTTTAATTTTAATGCCATTCGATATATTAAAAGTGAGATAATTAGCATGTCATTTTTGTCGGGCATATGCATGTTTGTCCAAAGGGCATACATGTACGTGTCGGATGGGAGTGGGGTGCTACACCTATAACCCTCATGCCTATGACTTATTTATCATGACATTCATTTCATGCCCATGACATGCCACGCCCATACAAAGGAAGCTCACAGGCCATTAACGATTGTGCGTCACCAAGTCATGACTATGACTTTTTCCACCTCACCCGAAAACCTCATTTTTAGTATAAATAAAATATGGTGATGAAAAAATGAGGAGTCTTCATTTTTGGTTCAGGAGATGATAAAAGGGTACCATTTTGGAGACCCATGGATAAGATAGAGAGCTAAGCTTCTTGACAATGGTTCAGAGGTGATATTGAGCCTGATCTCTTTTAAGCCTATCTCTTTGTGTTTTTTGTTCTTTATCTCTCCAGGAATTGTTTAGGTTATCTTATGCTTATGAATTTGGGTATGAATGATCATATTCTCATTACTGTTAGATTGTTTACGTATGCACCCATTATTGGAATCTTAAATATAATTCATAATTGTTAGGGTTAGATATTTCTAGAATCTTCAATATAATATGTAATCGCTATGTTAAGATTCATTTGTAACAACTATTTGAATCATTAGGGATACAATCCATAATTGTTGTGTTTTCAAATCATTAGGGGTAACATAACCTAGGTTAAATAACTTGAGGTTATGTGGTTGCTACTTAGATTGGTTTGTTTTCCATTTCGTAATATGACTGCCCAATTAAATCTAAAGAGCTTATTCTAGGTTATTTGGCATTTAGGTCTAATTAGAAAGCTTATTTTAATTAAATATGACCTAAGGGAAAACTAGGGTTAATAGAGCTTATCGTTAACCTATGATCAATAGTTTTAGGAGAGACGTGAAAGATTACAATAAGGAAATTTGTTTAATTATTTCTAGGCCGAGCTCGATCCAAGAAACAAATTTTACACGTATTCAACACTCTTATCACTTTTAATTGTTTCTCATAAATTTCTTATGTTCATTTTATTTTATTTTATTTTTTCGATTGCATTAACCCAAAACCCCCTTTTATTTCCTTAACATCAATTATTTTCATTATAAAAATTAACTAAACATTCCCTATGGATATGATCCCGGCTTACCACAGCTACAAATTTTTAATGTGCAAAGTTAGGTAAATTTTGCAATTTACTTGACATGCACTGTCAATAAATATGGATCTTTCACCCTCATTTTCATTGAAAATTAATGAATGAGATAAAATAAAGAATAATCAAAAATGGTATTTTAATGCTTTTTGGAATTCCCCTAAAATTATTCCATAAAGCCATCTTCTGATATGTAATATTATGAGCATATACAAAGGAAATATGAACTATTGAGTCTGCCAACTTGTCATTCACTCTTAAGTGCATTATCTAGTCAGTTTGTGTTTCCACAATTGCATGAACTAGGGAGAAATCAAAGAATGCAATAATTATCCCATTAGGATGTTGTGAGTGATTCGAAACCTATTGCTAAATTTGTGGGAGTAATCAAGAGAAATCACTTTTTTCATGCTTCATCCTCATTGCCGAAAGACCTGTCATGCCAGCTTTATTATCAATGATCAAATCCCTTGTCAAAAGTTGCTTGTGAGGTCCATTTTCACCTTTGATATTCCATATTAGAACCCTCTGTAACACCTACATACCCCCTGGGAGGAAATGCAGATGCTATACAAAACAGAGCCAAAGTAATCCAATACATATTAAAGCATTTCTAGAAACTCAAGGAGCATACATTTCATTCGTCATTAATTGGGTCATACTTAAAACATAACATACACATTATACCTATTTCATACAAGCCTTAATCCAATTCCAAGATGTATTAAGGTTTTTACAAGCCATTAAGCAAAGCACAAAATACAACATACATCATTACATTGAAGAACAACTAACAAAAACTGGACATTTCTAGAACAAAACATAATCTTCATGGCCACTGCGATTGTTATTGTCCTAGTCTTCAAACCTTCCTATATGCACCTACACGGGGCAAAACCACCGTGCTAAGCATAAAGCTTAGTGTGGAAAAAAACCTAAACAGGATATAGGTTGACAACTGTTTCAAATAGTCATCCAAACATTCACATATTCAAAATCACATCAGATAATAAGCAGTGTTCACTCATCCATTTCCAAACCAAACCAAAATATCATGAATCTCAGAACATATCAAAATAGTTCACACATTTACTTCAGTACAAAACTCATCAATTTCAAAATTTTAATTTTAACATATCAGATAAAACTTGTCTGTAATAAACAGAATTTGTTTATTTCATAATAGAGCTCAGATGTTTCAGATCAAAGCTCATTTATATCAAAACTGAGCATATAACAGAATACAAAACAAGTCAGTCTGTTAATCCTTTATACAGAAGTGGGTAATGGGACTAATAGAGGAGATACTGTGATCAGTATCACAAAATAGGAGAGACTTATGTCTCAATAACAGGAGACACCGAAATGTCAGTAACAGGAGACACCGAAGTGTCAGTAACAGGAGACACCAAAGTGTCACAGGAGCAGCTGCAGACCCTTCTAGGCATGCCTATTTACCCACGTCTAGGACTTAACAGTTTTAAAACAAACCATTTTAGATTCCAAAATTTTATGTAAAAGATGAAGTACAACTGATGCCTTTATTATATTTTGCTGCAAATGAACTTCTTCATTGGCATTTGATCAAATATAACATACCATATAAATACAATTATGTGCAATTATACATCAATAGAAGTGTTGAGTCATCACACATTACGTATAGGCACACAATTAGAAGGCACTTCCAATACAATCCCAACTATTAAACTCCTCGAACAATTGATGGTTCGGTATTATCACAATATTATCGTAGAAATTCCCAATTCACATACATCCATATTCAATTCATAATACATAAGCCTTTGGAATTCATTCATTCATGAACACACCAAGCAATTTGACATTATACACTACACATTCTTTACATTATCATCTCAGTTAATCATGCATAATTAAACTAACTATTACTCAATTAATCTTATATAGTCATAAATTGCACAAAATCCCATTTCTTTTCACCTTCATAACCATTTCTCACAATTGTGGGATAAGGGATCCGAAATCCCCAAACAGCTATTTTCATAGGACAGATTTTGGGTCAGTTGTGTTTGATCATTTTGACATAGACGCTGAGGTTTCTGTGCAATACTATCTTCTAAACAATTGTTTCTCTATGTCTTAAGGTTCTATAGAACTAACAACCAAACCATTTGGACATCTAAATCTTGAGATACAAACAAATTACCACAAGCTACTCCAAAACGGAGGCAGCAACAGGTCACCTTTTCGATCTCATTTTCTAAGGTCATAGAGCCATAATTAAGTTAAAGTCTCTTCTAGAGATGTTTAGCTCTATGCCTTAGGGATCATATGCAACTAAAATAACATAATTTGGGGGTCTATAGACTGAGTTATGGATCAAACAATATAACTGACTCAAACAAACCCTAGACAGAATTTCACTACACATTGTTCCTTG
>JAOQML010151366.1:0-14337 GCA_027568935.1 Erythroxylum urbanii | reverse complement strand
AGAATATTCTTCCTATGCAAGATATTAATGACAACTTTAATAATTCTTATAGATAAAACGATAAATAAAAGGATCAGTTTACAAATTATAAAAGCTCATATTACAAAAATATTAGAACATAACTCAAACGACTTCCTAGTGTTTTCCATGTCAATTAACCTATAATCATCCAAAAAGCTTAGTTAAAATCAACTAAAAATATTGTGAGTGTTGATACAATAAATATTTGTTTCTAATTTTAGAAAACATCACATAACTTTACCATTGACAACATAATCACTCATCAATTTCATCTTCATCCATTCTATAATCCAAGAAAAAAGTATTAAATTTAGATTATAGTATATACTAGAATTAAAAGAAAAAAGTATAGGAGATATAATTAATACCCTTTGCTTTCCTCTTCACTTTCATCATAATTTATGCCAACTAATCTTTTCAATAACATATCATATTTTGCTAATTTTTCTCAAGTTTCTTATCCCTTGAAATGCAACCTTAAGCTTGTTGTTTTGCTCTTGAAGATGTTCAATGATTTTTTTATATGTTGACATTGAAACATTTGGCTCAGGGCCATAGCTAAGACCTTTCACATAGCCAGAATGTATACTAAGTATTGTATCATAAACATCTTCTGCACTGAGCTCCTTCCCCTTAGACATAGATTTCTCTAATAAATCTTGAATCTTATTCTAAAGTTAAAAAAAGAAAACCAATATTCAATTTAAATATTTCCACTTACTACTATGTTAATAAATTCACTAAAATGTTGAACAAATTTTTATATTTACATAGTTGTTTTCTACTTCTTCTGACACTTATCCTTTACCTTCCTTATAGTGAGTGACTTTATATATTGTGATCTATCATACTCTTGTCTATGTCATTCCTTCTCACTCTATTCTATGAAACAAAATACAAGACATAATAAATAATTTAGTTTTTATTAATATAAGTATAACTTGTAAACAAAGATCTTATATATCATTTCGGACAACTAAAAATGACTTTGACCCTTAAATATGAGATTTTTTCATTTTTGCTCTATTGACCTTTGCCTTCTCACAATTTCCTTAAATAAAGAAAAAAAGATAACGTAGTTGTTAAATCATCTAACAAGATTATTAGAAGCAAACGTGAAGGTAAAGAAAACAAACTTGAAATTTTAGGTCAACCCAATAATCACACAAATTATTCCAATTTTCTTTCAATATTCATTCGGTAACATGTCTTCGTGCCTCCACAGCAGAAGGAAAAGATTTATAATACTTATGCAATTTGAAACGAGGATCCCTAGTCCTTTATTTCAATAATAAAGTAACACAGTTTGAAAATTCTGGGTTCTTAATATCCAAAATATTCAATTTCAATTTTGAACAATAAGTAAAGGTGTAAATAATCTTAAAATAATTGAAACAATATTGCATTCAATTAAATATTTTGAAAAATTACTGTAACTTTATGTAAAGAATTATCAAGCAAGTTGCCTTTCTTCAAGTCCTTAACAAGTTTCAGATAAGGTAATTATGTTCTTGCAATAATCTCTAACTCACTTGACAATTTTACAGATTGGACCTTGTCTACAGGATGACCTTTCTCAATATCAGTCTGTATTGATAACTTACAATTCATTGTAACATTCATTCGTTGTAATTCACAACCTCTAGTTTTACCTCTGCTTCTTTTTTTAATACTAAAATTGGAAGCTAACAACAAATCAATAATGATAAGAAAATATTAGAATATATAAATATATATTTGAGCATAAGTCTAGTTGAATGTGTTAAAGATTAACAAACCTACATTAGTTGCTTCATTTTTGTTTGAGGAAGAATGAAATTGTGTATAACTTAAAGGAAAAAATATTATTCTTGCTTTTTTATGGCAATGTACTAGAACAAGCTTTATTTCCTATAACTAAAATATATTCAAATATAATTCTTTTTATTATACATATTCACTTGCCAATTTTAGAAATTTTAAACCTACGTGACTAATTTCATTGTTGTTTGAGGTAGAATGTTGTTGTTGGCTAGGAATTGAATTTATGGCACCAACTAATAGATCTGATTAAAGTTACATATCCCTCTATTATATAATTTTGATAGTTGTTACTTTCATCCCTTTGTTTCTATCAGTGTCATTATGTTGGATATCTATAAGAAAAAATACATAAATTTTATCAAAATTATGTTTGAGACAATAGAAACAGCACTTTCATGATACATTCAATCATCATAATCAAGATACATTCAATCATCAACCTTAATCATATTAACAACATTTAATCATCAACATTACGCACATTAACAACATAACTATTACCAATGTTACGTTTGAGACAATATGAAGAGCACTTTTATGTTAAATTCAATCATCATAATCAAGATACATTCAATCATCAATATTATGCATATTAATAACTTAAACGTTACGAACGTTACATTTGAGACAATATGAAGAGCACTTTTATGTTAAATTCAATCATCATAATTGAGATACATTCAATCATCAACATTAATCACGTTAACAACATTCAATCATTAACATTACCCACATTAACAATATAAATGTTACAAACATTATGTTTGAGACAATATAAAGAGCATTTTCATGATATATTCAATCATCATAATTAACATCCATTCAATCATCAACATCGCCTCTTTCTATGACATGATTGCCTTATACTTCATCTCTTTCTATGACAAGATTATCTTTACTTCATTTGCTTCTACTATATTATGATCAACATCTCTCTTATAGAATGATGGTATGTCCTTATCTTCTATTTCAAGAGCTATATTATTTAGCTGCGATTCAATCTCTTGATATACTTCATCACCATCTTCATCCGTTGGACCATTTTCCCTTTCAAAAAAAAATCGGTGTTGAAACTTTTGAACAAGTTTCCAATTGCTACCTAATATAGTGTCATTGAGGTAGAATAGTTGCTTCACTTAAAATGCAAGTACAAATGGTTTATTTTCATACCATATGTTACTAACAAATATGCTAGTAATATTGCCATTCACTTTTATGTTAATCTCTTTGTCACCAAAATTAAACCATTAGCACTTAAATAGAACGACCTTTTTTTATCGTTAATTAAGATTATTTTGGGTGCATATTAACTTTTATAAGGATGAGCACACACAAACCTTAACTTTGAGTAGTGTCTCCTTAGATTGAGATTTGCCTAACACTGATTCGTGAAATTACTAGCATTTAATGGCTACTATACATCCTTATCTCCCATCAAAATCCAAAACCTAAGGATTTAACTTTCTATATAAGGTATATATAAATTCTTTTAGCACATTCTCTTTATATGAGGTGGGAGAGCGTTATTGTGGTGAGCTAGAGGGACCTCTTTTTTATTTACTACATTTGCTAGAGGCAAAGGACACACTTCGATATATCCTTCATCTAACTACTTTATGACTATTTGAATCAAGCCAATTTTGGCATTATCGGTGGCAGTTTAGTGATCACGAGATTGGAAAGAGGGCTATTAGTGCTAATGGATGACCTTTATTTTATAGTAGCAGACATTTTTATGCCTATCATTATGGATATTTTATAAGTGATGCATATGATAGAGCTCTGAACTAACACTTGAGAATAACATTTCTCACTTATTGGTTCATCCCCATAAGCTGTAGAGGAGGCTCCTACACAAAAGGATAAAACTAAGAGTGGAGTGTGAGCTGAGTACACCTCTACACCATCAACCCATTTACCCAAACTTACATATATGAAGCATAATATGCACTAGCTAAGTGATATCATAGTGAGGATTATGCAACATCACAAGGCAGAGATCTTGCTAGCACTGGTGCAACCTGTAGACCCTTTGAAACTAATGAGCCAAAGCGCCAGCAAGATGAGTATTAGGCCATTAAAGTAGAGCCGATGGATGATAGAGCCATGATAACATAGCTTAGAAATCCATTAAAGCCAGTTGGAGGGGAGTATATTAAGGATACAGAGTATAGAGAGAAAGAAGAAAATACTAATGGCATTAAGAGAGGAGATTAATCTTCCTATAGTAAATAGAGAGATGGATAACCAAGGTGATATGTAGATAGTAACTACTGAGACATCTATCAAAGCTTAATGGAGATTATTTTTATTGTGAATTAGTAGATCAGTAGGTGATAATGCCTTACGTGCCACCATAGGAACCACTACCTCCTCCACAGGATTGATTTGTCTATCTTTTATACTTTTTTTCTATTTTTTGTCAAAGCTCTTGATCATATGGACAAAATATTTTGGTACTTTTTTATTGAATTTAATTTTGCCAAAGATTTTAAATTCCAATCAGAGCTTCAATAAAAAATCAATGGAATGGAATTTCATCTCGACTTGGATTATGTGTTAAACACCAAAGAAGTTCAAGTCCTCTCTTATATCTCTTTTCACTGTTTAATTATTTTATTATTATTGCATGTTTGAAAATTTAAGGATAATGTTTACTTTAAGTGTGGGGGAGGGATTATAAAATTATGAATTTTATAAAAAGCTCAAGCTTATCAATTTTGACCATGACTTTCTTAATAGGAAGTAATTTTTAGAAATTTGTCTTTCTTTTTAAGCATACTATTGGAGACAATTAACTATGAGTTTAATTGTTTTGGTGATTTAGAAGGTTTATACAACTTGTTGTAAGTAGTAGTGAATACATAAGTTTAATTAACTTTATAAATTTGGAGAATGAATACTTCTTAATAAGCATTATGATATTCTTTGTATTAAATGCACATGCATTAAGCAATTGTAACTCCTTTTAAGCCTTTTCATTATTCCACATAGAAAAATGTACATAAAAGTTTATTAATAAATGTGCATAAATAATTTCACTTTATGAGCTTCAAAATAATAAAAAGGGTTGAAGTTACAGAGTTGTGTAAGTAGCCATTTTAAATAGTGACCTAGTTGAGTAACTGATGATATATATGGCAATGTGTTTACTTTCACGTAAAAAGGCTAGGAAATTTTCAAGTAAGCTTCTAAATGCTTTTATTTTGTTTAATAATATGCCTTATTAGTAAGTGATCTGAATATGTTTGGAAGTTAGCATGTCATTTTTGCTTGAAATTGAATTTTATGATTTGGATTAAAGTTGAAGGATTATAAAGTGAATTGAATCAACTTGTGAATTAATACAATAAGTTAGTTATATAACATTTTAATGTTCCTTATGATTAGATGAGTAACGAAGAACCTTCATTGGTATGTTTGATTTGCTTAGCGCTTATTTGAAATTGTTTTCTATTTGAGTTAGATTAATGGAATTAATTTTGAGGACAAATAATAGATTAAGTATGGGGAAGATTGATGCATGAAAGACATACATTATTTTTAGTATTATTTTCATAGCATATTGCTTGTATTTTGCATACTATTGAACAACTTTATAATTAAAATGATAATTATTTTTATTTTAAGTGCTCTTTTAACCTTTTTAAGGGAAAAGAATGAATTTGGATAAGAATTAGAGTAAATTTGGAAGAATTAAAAAGGGCACAATACCTATATGCCACCATATTAGGGTCATGTTCCATAATGGTCACAAATGTATCTCCTTTAGAGCATTACACACCCCCATATTACCCCCTGGATCAAGAAACACAACACCTGTGTCCTTTTGTTGGTCCCGTATTGGTGGTGAAGATTGTTAAAAATTTTACACAATATACCAATCACAACACAGACCTATTTTAGGGCTATATAACTTATTTATTGATTAGGGTTTTAGATAAAAGAAGAGGAAAAGAAAAGGAAAGGAAAATTTTTGGCCAAAAGATAGTTTGAAAGTAATTAGAAGCCATTCTACATCAAGTTTTCATCAAGATTAGGTCAACCTTGTATGATAGATAAGATTTTAATAAAGACACATAAAATATTCAAGATTCAAAACTTATCCCAATAATCTCTTACTCTTATTTTCTAGTTGTTATTCCTTTTTTTGTTATGAACTAATAGGTTATAGATTTAGGTGGGATGGACTTTAAGACTTATATATTGAAATGATCTTTGATTTAATAAAGTTTTAGTTTTCTTGCGATTTATCCATGTTTTTATAACCGATTTTAAATAAGGAGGGAAAAGGGGGAGATTCAATTATTTGATTCATGAATTAAGATTCAAAAGATAAGATATGTAGTTAGATCACAACATGGATAAAGAAGGATGAGCTATTTGATAAAAAGCCAGAAGATTTTCTTAGGTTAAGGTAAAACTATTAAGAGAGTTCATAGAATAAATTAATGCATTCTTAAGTTGTCTTGATTTGAAAGTGATTTCAATTGGATAATAAGAATAAGGCTTGTATGTCTCAAAAGAGAATATAATCTAAGTTAAGAATTCTTACTAGTTAAAGAAAATAAAATCATTCATTAAATCAGGGTGAAGTTGAATATGGTGAAGTTCTAGGGAAAATCCTTACCTAAATCTATTTTATTCATAGATTGATTTATTCTTGATCATTACTTTTTTTAGTGGTTCAATCGATCAAAATTATTAGTCTAGCTTGTTAAGTTTGTGAATAGTTGGTAATTAACTAATAGTCCTCATAGGTTCAAACCATACCTATTTGGGCTAGCTACAAATACATCTTGTGCTTGTAATTAAAACATAAAGTGTCACTTTTCTATTGTTTGGTTATATTATTGATTTGCATCAAGTTATCTTTCTTTAGATATTGATTCATGTTCAATTGCATTCATTAGATAAGAAATAGTTGTTTAAATCTGCCAACAACTAATTCATCCCCAATAGGATTAAGGACCAACAAAAGGTATTAGAACGGGTTCTTCAAAGTTAGCATCTTGATGGTTATTTTATGTTTAACTCAAAAGGTCTAAAATTAATTGAAGTTGTTATACCTCAAGTTTACGACTCATATAAAATAGTATAGCAAGGTATCATTCCCTTGGAGATTATTTAGTCACCTTGTAATTCAAATTGACTTTTATTTAAGTAAACAAACAATGAGAGATTGAAATTGCAAAAATTCACAATTTAAAGGTTTGCAAACACACTTCAAAATGTCAAAAAAATAAGAACACTATTTTGGTTTAAAGAATCAAATTATAAAAGTTATGATTATGCTCTCCAAACCATGTAATCCCTCATTTTGGTAGTGTAGTCATGCTTAGTCCTAGGCATTCTAATGTATTGTCCCTTTCTCTCTTAATACTCAAATCAATTAAGCCTAAAATAATGATTAAAGTTCGGTATGTGATCCCTCAACCTACGCACTTTACTTAACCGTTAAATGGATATTAAGTAACCTATTGGACAACCATCAAAACATCCAACATCTCTCTCAAAATGCCATGTTAGGTTGATATGAAGTGTTCTAAAACCTACCCATTCTCATGGTAGATCCAAGCCTGCCCACTCTCATGGTAGATCTAAACTGATTTCTTAACTCCATTTCTCAATGTAAGCAAGGCATATGAAGTCCACATATCGTTAGCATTAAAGCAAACTATATTTAAACAAAAGTTGAGTTCTTACATAGTTATGGTAAAAACAACCCTAAAATCTACTCAGAAATCCATTAAAATCATTAACAACATCCTCACAATAAGTCCATACATCTCCATGCAATAAGTAAACCAAAAAAAAAAGAGAGGAGAGAATATAAGGCTTATTAGTCGAAGAAAAAAGTTGGAACTTGGTGTGGTAACTCTAAGATCTCTTGAAATCACTTGAGTCTCCTTAAAAATCCTCTACAAAATGTGTCTATCTTCCTCCTTTTGGTGTGCTGGACGACCCTATTTTCTTTCTAGGGTTTAAAATGAGGTTTTTATACCTCTTTGGGTGCTTAAACTGACTTAGGATGGATGTGGAGAAAGCTCTTTCTCCTTTGCTACCTACAACAAGTCTATGTGCAAGTAAGTTGATAATCAACACAAAAAAGGTCAAAATTTTGCCCAAACATTAACATACAACCATGCAAAATGTATGTACATCAAAACCCATGAAAAGCATGCAAAACCTAAGCTTAAAAATCTTCATTTATAACGTAGCATGCAATTTATTATATACAATCACATACACATGCAAGTTATATGAAAATAACACAAAACCTAGGCTAAACATCCTAATTTGTATATTAAACATACACATTATCACATAAAATGACTTAGAAAATCCTATAATAAATATCACTTATTAATTTCGCCCCCATATTTACACTTTTCTTGTCTTTAAGAAAAATAAAACATAAAACAACACAATGCATGCAAATTCACACAATTAAGCACGTATGCAACATAAACATTTAATGGTTCAATGGCCTCAACCTGATAGAATTCACTTGGTCTTAAACAAAAATTATTCAATAAATTCTAATATATCAACTAATTCCATCATGTTTAAGCACTTTAACATAAACATACATATCAACAACCGAATCTTACACCTATGAGACTTACATATATGCATTTACTATTATCTAACAATTAAAAAGGTTAAATATCACTGATTATCCTCCGATGAAAATTATTGCTATTTTTATAAGATCAATACGTTTTATTGACAAGTCACTTTTTCATTTTTTATAATGGTAATCTAGCCCTTTGACGTGATGACAAACAGTTTATAAGGATTGTCCTTCAGTTACTCAACTAGGTTGCATTTTTTATTCAGCTTAGTAAGAGAGTCATTTTAGCCTTTTGATGTGAGAACAAATATTTGTGATGAATGTTTCTATTTACCTAGTTATATCACCACTCATAACTAGTTACTAGCTCTATTCTTAACCCTACTGGTTAGCGAAATAGTTATTTATTCAAAAAAACATATTTATTTTGTTTCTTTTTCACATTTTTAACCTACTTCGTTTCTTTATATATAATTATTTACATGAAAGGTAACTAGGATTATTTACCTATTTAAATGACTTCTAATGATAAACACATGAAAGTGAGTGACATAAAATGTAAAGCTAAAAGTCATATCCTAATTAACATACACATTTATATTAAAGACACTTAACACGTAACTTCCTAAGCTAATTTTTTCACAAGTTAAATAATTTTTTCAAAGATAAGCTAATGCTCATAAAAATTTCATCCATTACAAGCAACATGCAATGAGTCATATCTATAAGCAACATGTAATGCAAATGTAAATGCAATTACATACCAGTCCTCATAAATGAATGACACAAGGTGATATACAATAGGATAACTAAACATATAACACAAATAGCAAACTTAAATAAAATTAATAAAAAAGTAAAGGTAAGAGAATGCTTGTGGAGATTGTGGTAGTAAAGGTGTTAGCAACGACACGTGTACTCCTTGAAATTCAAAAATTTTAACGAGTTTCTTAGTCTAATAATTTTGTTAGCACTTCATCTTTTCCAACCGTGCCTTAATCTCTCTTTTCTACAACATGCAAAAAAATTCAAAAAATGTTAACTAAGCAAAACACACAAACATAAAGCGATAAATGTACATATAAACTAGTGCTAGGTTTAAAGTCACTAGCGGACTTCTTCATCATTCTCGAATTTCTTAAGGGGGAGAGGGAAAGCACTTCCCATCTTAAGGCAAATGTCCTCTAAAATAAGGCTTACACCAGTGGCCATTGATCTTGAATGTCTCACCTTTTTCATTGGTCAACTCTAATGCAACACGTGAGAAAACTTTAGTGACTTGAAACAAGCCACTCCATCTTCATTTTAGCTTACTAGGAAAAAATTGAAGGCGAGAGTTGAACAATAAGACCATATCTGTGACGTCCAACTCCTTATTTTTTATATAAGCATTATGTCTTTTCTTGGTTCATTCCTTATATAGTTTGGCATGTAAAAGTTGACTTCTCCTAATCGTCTGGATATATAAATACCCGATTGTAGCTGGAATACTCATCCAAAAACCAATAAAATGCATATCCAGTAACTCACTCTATCATTTGATCAATAAAAGGCAATGAGAAATGGTCTTTCTTTGTCACTGATTTGAGCTTCCTGTAATTTATGCATAGCCGACACTCAATAACTGTTTATATTGATATCAGCTCACCCTTTTCATTTTCCACCATTATTTTCCCACCTTTCTTAGGTACGCACTATACTAGACTCACCTACTCGTTATCCGATGTTGGGTATATAATTCCTACATCTAAAAGCTTAATAATCTCCTTTTTGATAACTTCCTACAAGTTTGGATTCAATCACCACTGCCCTTACTATCTTAGATCCATCCTTGAGATTTATTCTATACATAACAACACTGGGACTTATCCTTCGAATGTCTGATATTTGCCACCCCATAGCTTAACCACTTTTGTTTCTTGTTCCTCATTCAACTTATTTGAAATAATTATTGGTAATGTTTGATCCTTACCCAAAAATGTGTACCATAAATATGCTGGTAGCGGTTTGAGCTCAATGGTTGGTGGTTTCTCATAAGAAGGTAGGGTTGGTGACTCTTTTCTCTCTAAAGGTTCCTACTTTTGATTGTCATCTAACTCCCCTTCTTCTACACTTATCTCATTGTCATCTACTTCACTTTTCTGCTCATTCATTGCTCTTTACTATTCCTCCACACAATCATTCACCATATCAACTTTCATACAAATGTTTAGCTCAACCTTGCTTTTTAATGTCCTATTCATGTTTAATTAAACCTTTTCATTACCAATACGTAGAATTAAGATCCCATCATTATCATCAATGAGTGCCTGCCCTGTGTTTATGAATGGATGTCCTAGAATGAGTGGACACTGCCTATCTTTTACAATATCAAGGATTACAAAGATAATAGGAATAATAAATTTGTCAACCTTTACTAGAACATCTTCCACAACCCTAAATGGTTTCTTTATCAACTAAACTACTAACTAAATTACCATTGAGGTTAGCTTTATATCATCTAGCTTTAATTTCCTAAAAATAGACAATGACATAAGATTAATAGTTGCACCAAGATATCAGAAATATTTAGAATATTCTACACCATGAACAATGTAAAGAATAGTGAAACTCCCTGGATCTTTTAATTTTGATGGCATTTTGTTGGTGATAATTGAACTACAACTGGCTATTAAGGTTACTGCTTGCTTCAAATCCTAATTATAGTTATAAGAAAGTAGCTCCTTTAAGAATTTTGCATACTTGGGCATACGTTCAACAACTTATGGAAGTGAAAATCTCAAATGCAACTTCTTAAGCTTTTCCAAAAAATTTTAAAGTTAGATCTTTACAGGGTTTTGCCTTAATCTCTACAAAAATGGTAACTTGGGTATATATGGTGGAGGTGGAATGTAAAAGGTCCTCCTCTTCTAATACCTTTTGTTTGCCTTTCTTTTGACTTGTCTCAACCTAATTTTTAGCTTCCTTCTGAACTAGTTCTCCCAATTCCTTCCCATTTTTTAAATGTATTGCTCTCACTTGCTCCTTTGGGTTGGATTCAATGGTACTCGAAAGGTTACCTAAATTTTTGACTATTAATGTAGTTGTAATTAGCCCACCTGTACCTTTAGGTTGTGAATGGAAGAAGCATGATTCTTGAGCATCAATTTAGTCCTTACATGTGTCTTCTTCTATTCTTCATCCACACTGTTAATCTTGGAGCCTAAGAGCCTATCGCATCCATTATTCTAAAAAATTGGGATTCCATCTTTGACTTGAGACTTTCATACTTTTGACTCCCAATTTGTTAACCTGTCTTGGAATCCTGGCAATCTTTATGGTCTCAAATTTTCACCACCATTATTAGTCCAGGAAAATTTTTTTGTAGTTTCCACCTACAGTTATAAGTATTCATGAAAGGATTGTTACTAACAATTATGGCACCCTAAATAATTTGCTTGTTCCCTTCAACCATTGTTCATCAAATAACATTATGTTCACGTATGGTCCTATTCTCCATATATTTCATAAACATGTTATATTGCATTTACCGAACTAGATGAGGCATTAATATTGTTCAGCTTTTTGGTTAATGCTACTATCAGTGCCTATATGGCTAAAGATGACTCTGTTACCATGATTCCTTTTTTTTCCTTCACGCTGTATGGTTTACTTCTTCTAATTGACAATAGGCATTTGTTAGTGGCCATATCCTCAATCAGATCGTATCTAGCATCAATGATTTTTTTTATTAACGAGCCTCTGGCTACTATATCAATTTTACTCCCATTTGATACACTAACTCTGTTATAAATTTTCTGTAATAACAACTCTCTTAACAAGTTATGATGAGGATAACTTCTCTATAGCTCCTTGAATCTCTCCTATGCCTAGTAGAGGGATCCTCTGTTATGATGCTGAAAGGTTGTGATCTCTTTGATTTGGGTCATCTTTATTAATGGAAAGTATTGAGCTAAGAAAGCTTACGCTAACTAGTCTCATGTAGTTATATGCTCTAGATTAAGAGAATTTAGCCACGCCATTGCCTGATCTTTTAGTGTGAAGGGAAAGAGTCTCATCCTTGCTACCTCATCAGATAATCCATTATACCTAAATGTACTGTAAATTTCCAAAAAATTAGCCAAGGTGATAATTTGAATCCTCATATCGTAAACTACATAATTGAGCACTAGTTTGCAACATATTCAACAAAGTAGGCTTGATTTCAAAATTATTCTCATTAACAGGGGGCCTAATGATCCCTTGTTGGTTCGAATTGAACACAGGCTGTATAAAATCCATTACTATTCTTTGGTCACTGCTTTAATGTAACATACCACTCCCATAGAGTATAATCCCGAACATACTAGAGGATATTCAAAGACATACTTTATGGAAATGATACATTAGGGCAATCAAATTAACTAAATAAAAACATCGAACGTATTATAAGCATTCAAAACATTCATTTCTTCTCATTAGTATCATACACATAAAAAGTCACATGTGGAATTATAATTCAAAATCCAAATATACATTACATAACAGTTTAGAGTTTAATCTTAGTAAAAAAATGTGTAACATGATATGGGATGCTAAAGCAAAGGACTCTAACTAGATTCTGCAGATTCAGCTAACTAGACCTTTGAGCAATTTCTGTCCCCAAAAATTACTAAACTTCTAGCATATCATTTTGGTAGCTAGAACTCCCTTGAACTTGAAACAAAACAACGTTGCAATTGTGATGAGTTTGCGAACTTTGTGAGTGAACCATCATCGATGCACTCACATAAGTCAAATCATAAAGACAAGTTATATTACAATTTATCACACTTCAACAAGTATATCATATAAGCCAGTATTAAATATTACATCACATTGTCCATTGATTTCAATTGTATTTCACTATTTCAAAGCAATTCAAGAAATCATTTCAATTCAATCATGTGATGCATGTAAGGATGTATATGTAAATGCACATGTGTTTTCATTATCATCTTGACCAAGTTCCTATTAACGCAATTTGCTGTCCTGTACCTGTTGTGAGTACCAAGTTCATGGCTAGCCAATACCTATTATAGATACCGAATCTATGCTATTAAAGCTTGAGGCTCTTTTTCATAATTCTGAGCTCAAAGCTCCTTTCTGCACATCCGTCACTCTGGTCACAACTCCTTTATTTGACCATGCATTTCAGTATGATGAGATGTATCACCTCATTTGCTATGCTTTTATTACCTTTCATTTCGGTGTGCTTATGTCATATAACTAACTCCTCAGACCTAAATCCGACATTTATCAATCAGTTGTACACGCATTTCACATTAACATAAAATTCACACAAAAGCACAAATAAGTGAGTTTACACATCTAAGTTAACTCACAGTACACTCCAAAAATGCTATTACCTTGAGGTTCTGGTAATGGCTGGATGTTGATGATCACCTTGCGCGTCTATTGTCATGTAATACATACACACATAGTTCACAAATCACTAAGTTGTTTAATCATATAAATATACAATTAGCACATGTATATATGTCATGTTTCAATGCATGCTCAATTGACTTTCTGGGTATGTATTCTTATGCATAGATCTTGACTATTCAATTTGTGCCTATACACCCTAAGACCAATCAAACATTATAGCTTGTATACTACCATTTTGCAATCAGGATTTTACCTTTAAGTTAGCTTGATTTACTCCAAATTCTTTAATCACATTACACTTATCCTTGAACATTTTCATGATCAAAAAGCCTCTTATAACACACACATAATTGTTACTTTAAATCTGGAATTTCAGCAAGCTAGATTTATACATTCACCAAACTTTTTCCAACAATATATATTCATTCATTTACCCAATTCTCATTTATAATTGCCCCAAGTTCTTCAATGCTCATTCATCCATACCTTATACACATTACTTATGTCCTTAAGATCATGTTTGCATT
>JAOQML010151349.1:0-14337 GCA_027568935.1 Erythroxylum urbanii | reverse complement strand
AATTAATAAAATTTTTATTAATGAAAGATAAAAAATATAAAAAAGTATTCTTTAATTGTTTGTATATATTTTTGTTGGATCAGAAAATAAAACATGCAAGATTTGGCTAAAACGGTGGACTTCAAAACTTTTTTAGAAATCAAAATACAGCGGAAGCAAGATAACCAAATCAACATGCTAAGTCATACATGATACGATATATGGAAAATAATTATCATAAGAACAAGGTGGAGATTATATTACCGACTCCTTTACTACAGCTTTAACTCCTCGTTATACTATCCTCTCCTTCTTCTTGTATCCTCTCCTAGCTTTAGCCTTGCTTTTAAATCCTTTCTTTTGTTAATGTATCATCTCCTTGTTGTTGTATCCTCAACCAATCTGATCTACCACTTGTTCTTCTTGGACAACTTGGTTAATAAGATCTTTTGGTGGAAAAGGAAAAGAAAAATTTGGAGGAGATTTTTCTTAGAAGAAAGAAGCTAAAGATGAGACACCTCTCATGCAAATTTTAACCAACACATGCAAGAAAGGAGAGAGAGTCAAAAAAATGCAAGACCACCTCTCTTACACCTTGTCAATTTCGGTTATGCATGAAAAGAAAGAAAGTAGAAAGCATCCAATGCATCACTTTCATTCTTTAATCAAAACATAAAGAAGTCATTAAATGAGACTCTTCTCATTTGTTTTAAGATGGCTATATGAAAAGGCCAATATTCTAAAATGACATGTCAATTTCGGTTTTAGTGATGAAAGAAGAAAGATGATCCATCAAATGCACATCTTTCATCTTTAATCAAATGAATGCTAAAAGGTTACATTACATGTCATCATTAAAAGACAACCACTAAACCATTTAATGGTAAGATCATTACTCCATTTAATGATGATAAAGCATGATAAATACCATCTTTATTTAGCAATTAAATGCTAAATGTGCAGCTGCACATTCAGTTCTAATAAAATCGAAATTGCACCTTCCATTTCTTTAAAAATTTTGTTTTAATTTAATTAATCAAATTAATCAAATTAAACCAAAGTCTAGCCCATTTCTAAATGTTCATTTGGGCTTCTAATTGACTATTAATTAGTGCAAGCCCAACATTCAATCATAGGCTTTAAACCTCCATTTATATTTCTTACTTTGCTTGATAACCTTCGTTGAAGCCAAGTGGACTTAGATAATTCAAGCTCCAATAAGCCTAGAATTAATTTAATCTCATTAGAATTAATTCTAGCTTATTAACTAAATGTCATTCAACTAAAGACAATTAGCTGAACTCTTGAATTATTAAAAATTATGAGAACACATATTTCAAATAAGATGTCCAATTGCTAATCCTATTATAAACCTTATTATAGCTATCCGCACAATAAAGGGTAAAATTACCGTTTTACCCTTATATTGGTTTTTCCTTCTAGATATCCCGTTTTACTCTATATGGTGATTAACACACAAGATCTCATTTTAGTGTTAAGACTTGATGGGTAGCTAGTCCATCAAACTACTGGCGCCAGTTTAATAACCAATTTTGATAAAACATCTAGAAGTGATTATATCACTATAAACTCTTTATTTGAGTGAATGTTCCGTGATACATATTTCAATTAATAATTCCAACATGTAGACACTGGATTAATACTCTATAAAAATCCATTCCGAGCATATTAAGAATTATAATGAAACACATATGAGTTCACTACTCATCAAGATTGTGGTCTATAATAAACGAATGCTCAAGTTGTATGTTTTAAGATTAAAGTAATGACCTACTTTATTCTTGAAAACATACTTGATTCTAGATTCATTTAATAGTGCCATTATCAATAGTCAACTACTATCATGATAAGAAACTCTTCATTCCCTCAAAGTAAACTCCTTTACTTATATGGAGATAAATCGCAACACTACAATCTAAACCATAATCAAGCGACCAATTTGATTATTCAACAGTGAATCCATTATTTTAGATTCTTATAATATACATGTTTCCCATACATCTCTATGTATATGTATATTACTTACAAAAGAATCTCGGCACCTTATGACTAGATATATAGTGCTTATAAAAACTGAACTCTTTTATTTTTAATAATAATAAATATTTTCATTACAAAATTGTAACTGGAAGAAAATTAAATTATAAGTAAATACACTTGCTTTCCAAGGCACTATATTTACATAACTCCAACAATACTACACTTAGTTATTAATGCCTTAGAAATGCTTGCAATACTCATTTTAGTTCATATTTGATCTTAGGTACATTTCAGATGTGAAGGAGCTAAAGTGACATGAAAGTATGCCCATTGAAGCCATCTTCTCAATTCCCATTTTTTATTGATTCATGGAGCATGAAGAGGAAGAGGAGTGAAAAGAGAACAATTAAATGCTAAGGAAGATGAGAAATATGCTAGAAATACAAAGAAAAAAAATATTAGAGCAAGAAGAAGACAATAAAATGAAAAAAATGAAGAATGAACCATTAACATATCTGATGGTTACGCTGGAAAAGTTGCACGACCGTGAGTGTACATGTCACAACTGTGTAATAAGAAGCATGTGCATGAGTTATTCCTCATACCCATGCAAGGTGGTGATTCCATAAACCAAATACCAAAGATGATGCAAGATGACAGCTGCTTCTTATGGTTCTTCTCACACCAACGTCCATGCATGCTTCTTAATAGCCCTCCCATGCATCTTCTCATGCTTCCAGTCAGCTGCCATGCTCTCATGTGATAGCTCCAATGCATGCTTCGATGATGCTAACTTCCTTCTTCCATGCTGCTCATGTTGCCATCCAGCTGCCTTTTTTTTCACCTCACCATCATGCTTCTCACGGTTGTGAGACGCAATTCACATATGTGAATTGTTCAGGTGTCATTTTCTTATTTAAATGGCACTTTGTTTAAACCTAAAAGACTACTACATAAGGAAGGGGAGGCGGTAAAAGTAGAAAGGAGAACACTTAGGACATAACCTAACCAATAATTTCTTTCATTTTCTCTTCAATTTTTCTTTATTCTTCAACACCTTCAGTGACAATGGAGAGGATGGCCGATGGTGAGAACTTAAAGATGAGACGAAAGGCTAACTTTTTGACACCGGTTTAATAGGGATATCAAAGCCAAGTCACTATTAAGCTATTTCATTCTTTTAACATTGTAATCTCTTTTAGGATTGTTATGTTGTTTGTGTTCATTGAGTTGAGTTAGGATATATGATCTTGATACGTTATTTTGGTTGTTCTATTTTGAACGTATTGCTATAATGTTTGATGTAATATGTAATTATTACATTTGATATTTGTTAGTAGCATCTAATGATCGTTAATCATTAGGAACAACATAAATTAGGTTAAATAACCCAAACGTGTGAGGTTACTGCCTATATTGGTCATTTTTCACTTTATAATGCTACTGCCAAATTGAATATGGAGATCATATCGTAGGTTATTCGATAGTTAGGTTTAATTAATGATTGTATCTTAATTAAACACAACCTAAGGGAAAACTAAGATTAGTAGAGTGTTTTATTAGTCTTAGATCAATAGTCTGAAGAGAGGCGTAAACTGCTAGGATGATGGAATAAGCTTGATCATGTTTAGGCCAAGATTGACCTTAGAACTAGACCTTACCCATACTCGACACTTTAATCATTTTCAATTGCTTATTTTAATTTGTTTTTGATAGTTTAATTTTATTTTATTTTCTAAATTGATAAAAATCCAAAACCCCCCTTTTTATATTGTCTTTGCATTAATTAGTTCCATTATGGAAATTAACTAAACATTTCCTTTGAATTCGATCCCGACTCACCATAACTACGAATTTTAGCGTATAAAGTTAGGTAATTTTTGCAGTGCACTCGACACGTGCTGTCACGTACCACATCTATAAGTTTTTTAGTGTACAAAATTAGGTAAATTTATAGTGCACTCAACACGTGCTATCACCAAATCGATTTGTCAAGGCTACATTAGACAATCCAAAGGGCATCTTATGATAAGCAAATGTGCTACAGTGTAACACCTCACTACCATATAGTACATACTTAAACATCCAGAGGACATTCAATTACATATCCTATGACAGTCACATGTTAGAGAAATTATATTCACTTATATAGAATCATACAAAATAACACTATATTTAAAAAGCTCAACTCCTCATTTCATTTACTAACATAATTTACACTATGGTCATTTAAACAAATATTTACATCATCAAAAGTATCTGAGAGTTTACCTAAAAAAGCAAAGCTTTCGAATAGGACTACATAAATTTAGGGTCAGTCACAGATGCATGAATCACATGCATGCGTACACAGCAAAAGTGTTGGATTTAAGATTCCGACACCATGATAACTCGAAAACCATAAGATTATACATGCATGCAAGGATATGTAAAAATCATGAAATATAAAAACATTTTTACCTTTGTTTCTCCTCCTTTCTTGTTTCTTCTCCTCGTTTAAGTTGTTGCAAACACCAAACCCTTCCTTGCTCACCCAAGAACATGCAAAGAAGGAAGATGAAACAATGTGTAAGTTTTAGAACATCAAACTTGATGAATTCAAGTAGATGTTCAAAATGGGTGATAGTTCAATGTTATCTTGCATGTATGTTAATTTATACAAAAATTGTATAAATTACATGAAGATAACTCAAGAACTCTTCTCACTCTCTTTACATGTAAGAAGTGAATGAAGCTCGTGTACATAAATGAAGAACTCACTTATATATCATTTTATGGCCTCTGTCACATTTGTGCTTAGCTAGCCTTCGGCCATAATCATGGCCTTATAAGTCACGATCGTGGCTTGCTTAAAATGACCATACACATTATGTTTTTCATCCTCTCTTTTATTTTAGGTATTTGGATTAACTCTTAATTTAATCAAATTATGAAGGTCATGATGCCAATTTTCCAGAATATAAGTGGATTACCACATGAACTCTTTAATAG
The DNA here is from genome assembly GCA_027568935.1 of Erythroxylum urbanii. NCBI lineage: Eukaryota > Viridiplantae > Streptophyta > Magnoliopsida > Malpighiales > Erythroxylaceae > Erythroxylum > Erythroxylum urbanii. Next base: position 9,366 of record JAOQML010151349.1, on the reverse strand, counting down.
TGAATTATCCAACTTACGAACCTTCCCATAGACAATTACTGTGCAATTTATCCTTTCATTATACTATACCCCACTTGGTTCAGAGTATGGGTTATGTGTCAACTCCCACTAGACCGAGTACATCACATCTAGTCCATGTAATGTTAGTTCTTATCCTAGGTTCTCATTACTCTTATGTGTCGTTGAAGACTCTCTTTATGACATATAACTGCTATGGCCAAAGACTCCCGAGTAATGACCCTGAAAAGAGGCCATGGGCATCATCTCCTTCTATCAGGAGTGGTGAATCCTTTATTGGCTACCTAATTACCTTCGAATATAAATAGTTGTATCGAATCACCACCCTAAGAGTGACCTCGTGTTGAGGTAACAAGGAATGATGTCAAAGCACAGGATTCATAACCAAGATATCCTTAAGTACCTCAAGTCTAAGTGTATTTGCACCATTTTTATGATGAGACTAATCATTGACATTTGATAGATCAGCCATATGATAATCTCATAGCGGGTCATTCGATGTACTTACTACTCTTAGTAAGCATCCACATGTTAGCACTAAACAACTCATGCTTCCAGTTTGTGAGATTCACTGCTTGATCAAATCAAGGAGTATAACATATGCTAATCTATCTGGATTAATAATGTCCTATCTTATTAATCCTATGACTAGGGATTATTTAGATATTAACAAAATTGCATATGATAGGAATCCTATTATCATGATCTCATCATGATTTCCTTCATACTATGATTTGTATCATGGACTTCATTAATTTAATTCAAGATCAATATCAATTCATGTATAAATTAATATCAAATTAATGAAAAGTTCCTTTCACTTTATTAATCAAAATAAAGTTTGTGCAAAAGTGCTAAAAGTGATTTCCTTTAGAGAACTATTCTAACAATCTCCCACTTGCACTAAAGCCAATCACCTTTGTATCTAATATCATAGGCGAGTACACAATAATTAAAATTTTTCTGATAAAGTGGCTTAGTAAAATGATCAGCAATGTTCTAATCTGTTGGTACTCTCTCTATCTTCACATTAGCTTTATCAATTATCTCCCTAATCAAGTGATATCTCCTGAGTATGTGCTTGGACCTCTGATGAGACCTTGGTTTCTTGGCTTGCACAATAGCCCCATTATGGTCACAGTACAACAATATTGGGTCTACTATGCTAGGAACCACTCCAAGTCTTTAGTTCATCTCAAGTACTTTAGGATATTCTTGACAGCCACCAAGTGACCCTCACTAGGATCTGATTGATACCTGCTCGTAACACTTAGAGCATATGATATATCGGGTTTTATACTTAACATAGAATATGATTGATCCTACTATCGAAGCATATGGGAACATACTCATGCAAGTCCTCTCATCTTATTTCGAGAGTTTTATCCCATGTGTTATGAGAAGAAACTATCTCTTGGATTGCTTCATGCTAAACCTATTTAACACTTTGTCTAAGTACGTTGACTGTGAAAGACTTAGTAACTTCCTTGATCTATCTTTATAGATCTTTATTCCTAATATATAAGTTGCTTCTCCAAGGTCTTTTATGGAAAAATTACAAGACAACCAAACTTTGACTGATTACAAACTTGAGATATTATTTCCTATAAGTAATATGTCATCCATATATATCACAAGGAATATGATAGCACTCCCATTAACCTTCTTGTACACACAAGGTTCATCAGGATGTTGTGAGAAACCAAACTATTTGATTGTCTTATCAAATCATATGTTCCAACTCTTAGATGCTTGCTTTAATCCATAAATGGATTTTTGAAGCTTGCATATCTTTCTGTCATCTCTGGATACGAAGCCCTCTGGTTGTATCATATCTACATCCTTAACTAGGTTTCCATTTAAGAAAGCTGTCTTTACATCCATCTGCCATATTTAATAATCAAAATGAGCAGCAATGGCTATGAGTATTCTAATGGATTTAAGCATAGCTACGGGGATAATGTCTTATCATAGTCAACTCCTTGTCTTTGACGATAAGCTTTAGTGACTAGCCTTACTTTATAGGTGATCACCTTACTTTCCATGTCGATTTTCTTCTTAAAAACCCACTTGCAACCTATAAGTTTTAACCCTTTAGGTGACTCAACCAAAGTCCATACTTGGTTTTCATACATGGAATCTATTTTGGACTTCATGGCTTAAAGCCATTTTTTAGATTCTGAACTCTTTAGAGCCTCTTCATAGGTTGTAGGCTCATCGTCCTCTATGAGCAATACATTATTTTGATCACTTACGAGAAATCCATATCTCTTTGGAACATTGTGTTCGCTCAAGGTTACATGCGCTAAGTTTTACTCATTATAACCTTGGTAATTACCACAAGCGCACAGGTTGTTCGCGTAGTACCTAAGGTGCTATCTAGTCCTAAAATCTAAATTCAACTAAATTTACAATTAACCTAATTAAACAACTAATGCAAAAATTAAATCAATCATTAATCAAAATGAGAAATTAAAGTGTTAGAGAGTAAACAAAATAGCAAAATCACAGCCCAACTCAAAATTGACCTAGAAATTACCAAGGGAGAGAATAGGGATTCTAATTTGAAACTAAGAAAACCTAACCAATTATGCAATTATTGAATTAACGGGCCTAGGTAGTTCTAGGGTGAATTACTCTCTCTCGAGTTATAATTGTTAACTATAATTTCCATAATTCAAATTATGGGAATTGCGATCTCTCAATCTGCAATTGGTTCAAAACCTAAATTAGTTCTAAAATTACCTATTAACTTACTAGGAATCAATGCTCGATCTCTCATTACACGACTCTATCGGTTTGACTCAATTCTCTACCTATCGATTCACCTAACTCGTATTAGCCTAAATCGATGATTTTTACCTGACTCACCCTCTCAGTTTTTTGTTGAATTATTAAGAATAGAATTGAAATCACAATCAACTCAATAAGAAAACACAATCGAATAAATTTTATTAATCTCAAGAGTCAAAATCTGAAAGTGAGTATAAAAGTAAACTCAAAATTCATACAATGTTGTTGGGAACGGAATCTTGAAGCGGCGACAGCAAGAAAGCACTCGTTTCAGGAAGTACTTCGTGTCTAGCATGTCTCTGTGTTTCTCTTCCTTCGTCTCCTTTCTCAATCTCTTGATCTCTCTTGGATTTCACAAAATTTTGCTCTTTTGGCATGACTCTCTTCACTCTCTAATGACTACTGGTGGCTATCTTGTAGTGTGCTATTTATTTTGTAGCAGCCCTAGGTCAAACTAAGGGTCAAAAAGGTCCAAAAAATCATTCAAAATTTGAGTTTTCATATCAGCCCGACACTGGGCACCATCGTGGCCCTTCCTGCCACTATCATGGCTGGTAATTTATCTTTTCTGTCACAATCATAACCCCTAGTGCACGATTGTGGCCTGGCTACTTCTGGCTCTTCCTTCTATGTCATAATCATGGCTATTGTGCACGATCGTGGCCTATGTCTTTTAGCTCGAAACTCTTCAAATCTTCATCGTTCTTTCTCGTTTGGCCTACAACACTAACACACACATCACGGTACCTAAAAAATATAAAAATTAAGTTCAAAGATTCATACTAACCTATAAAAGACACATAAACATACAAACTAACATAATTAACATATATACACACACTTAACTCTCAATTTAACACTAAATACTTACCAGATTACACCGTAAAACATCATGCAAAGAGCAACTATCACATTGTGTATCATATTTGACCTACGAATATGTTATGTGTTAGAAGGTTCAACTATTGCCTTTTCTCTATGAACAATAATTTTGGGTTCAGGCTATTGATTTGTGTCTTTTTGAGCATCATGAACTTCATCAAGTTCAATTTTACTCCCACTGTCTTCTCTTAGAAGAAACTCTTTCTCTAAAAGGACAACATGCTTTGAGACAAAAACCTTTTGCTCTAAAGCATTATAGAACTAATATCCAATTGTTTCCTTAGGATATCCTATAAACAGACATTTATTAGATTTCACTTCAAGCTTGTCTGATTGAATATGCTTCACATAAGCTGGACAACCCCAAACTTTCATATGAGAAAGATAGCGCCTTTTGTTAGTCCATTTTTCATATGGAGTAACTTTGGCTGCCTTTGAAGGGATTCTATTTGTTACATAAATAGCAGTCTCGAGTGCATAACCCCCAAAAGGATTTTGATAGATCTACTAAGCCCATCATCGACCTTATTATGACTAACAAGGTTCAGTTTCTCATTTCAGCCATACCATTATGTTATGGTATGTAAGGTAGAGTCCGCTGGGATACTATCCCGTTATCTTCGAGATAAGATAGAAATTCCTCATTTAAGTATTCACCACCTCGATCTGATCGAAGTGTCTTAATACTTCTACCGAGTTATTTTTCTACTTCATGTCTAAATTATTTGAACATTTCAAATACTTCAGATTTGTATCTCGGTAGATTCACATACCTATATCATGAATAATCATCCATAAAAGTAATGAAGTACATAAAACCATCTCTGGAATGAATGGACATCGGACCACATACCTCATAATGTATTAGGTCTAATAACCCATTCATTCGTTCACCCTTTTCTCTAAAAGGTAATTTAGTCATCTTGCCTAACGAACAACATTCATACTCACCTTTGGGATTCTTATTTTTGAAATTAATAAGGTTTGATTGATTGTGTTTTTATTGATTTAATTGTGCTTGAATTCTGCTTTTAATAACATGGCAATAGACTGAGAGGGTAAGTTGAGTGAAAATAATCAAATTGGGCTAATGAGAGTTAGATGATTTGATTGGTAAAGAATTGAATCAAACCGGTAGAATCGTGTAACGATAGATTGAGCATAGGTTGCCGGTAGGTTATTGGACAATTTAAAACTAATTTAAGCTTTGGGTCAATTGTGAATCAAGAGATCAAAATTCTATAATTTAAATTAGGGATTATCAATTAGAGTTAAGAATTATAACTCAAGAGAGAGTAATTCATCCTAGGACTGTCTAGACCCATTAATTCAATAATTGTACAACTGATTAGGTTTTCGTTAATTTCATATTAAAACCCCCTTTCTCTCACTTGATAGTTTCTAGGTTGGTTTTGGGATTGGTTTGTGTGACTTGTTATCTTGTCTAGATTTCTGCAATTCAATTCTTGAAATTAATTAATTTATTGGTTTATTTTTTGTATTAGTTATTCATTTTGAATTATTGTAGTTAATACAACCTTAGATTTTAGGGCTAAACTTCCCCCATTGTGGGATCGATCCCTTAGGTACTACACAAATGACCTGTGCACTTGCGAAATTTACCAAGGTTAATAAATATTAAAAATTAGCATTTATAACCTTGCAATCACGAAGCAGCTGAACAATATGCAAGGAGCATCAACCTCTAAAGCTAAGGCGATGCAAATGTAATGTGAGCTATGTGGACAAAACAACTATGGCTCAGTTGAGTGATTTCTGTTTGGAGTCAATAGTACTGAGTAGGTAAGTTACCTAGGCTAGTCACAGCGAGGTAATAATTTGGAGTGAAAAAACCACCTAAATTTTTATTAGAGTAATAACAATGCAGGTGGCCAAGCGAGACTCCAAGGACCTCCATGATTTTAGTAAAACCAAATTGGATCGATGGAAAGCAAAACAGACAAGTTTGTAGAGATTTTTTGGTCCTGACTAGTAGCTTAAGAAGAGAATCAAAAAAGAATGTTTGCTAGCCAGGAGGAGAGTCAAAAGAGGATGGAGGCGAAGTTCAATCAAATTATGAAGAACCACACCTCATCGATCCATAACATGGAGGTTCAGGTTGGTCAATTTACCAATGCTTTATTTTTTAGAAGTGCAGGTAGCTCACTGAGCAACACTGAGGTCATTATAAGGGAGTAGCTCAAAGTTATTACACTTTGAAGTGGCAAACAGATGGGAGAACCAAGTGTGAAAAAGGACAGCCAAGAAAAAGAGAAAGATAAGGAGATAGAAGAAGAAAAGGAAGAAGGAAGGCCATAAGTACCACCACCACCGTACAAGCCCAAACTTCCATATCCACAGAGGGTGAAACAACATCATGTGGACACTTAGTTCTCTAAGTTTTTTAGAGAAACTGAAGAAGTTATAAATTAACTTGTCATTGGTGGAAGGTTTGGAGTGCATGCCCAAGTATGCGAAGCTTTTGAAGGATATGCTCATACACAAATGTACTTGGGAAGACAATCAGATGGTAACATTGACGAAAAATTACAGTTCCATCATTTCAAGCCAAATACCTTCAAAATTACAAGATCCAGGGAGTTTCATTGTTTTATGTGTTATTGCTGATTTTGAATTTTCTAAATGTTTATACGATTTAGGTGCAATATTAATTTAATGCCCTTGTCTATTTTTAGGAAATTGGGACTAAGAGAGGTCAAGATAGAATCCATGCTTATTCAACTTGTGGATCAATCCATAAAAAGGCCATCTGGAGTTGTGGAAGATGTATTGATAAAAGTGGACAAATTTATAATTCTGGTTGATTTTGTTGTGTTGGAATTTGAGGCTAATAAGAATTGCCCATTGATTTTGGATAGACCCTTTATGAATACTGGTAGGGCATTAGTTGATATGCATAAGGGAAACTTGTGTTGAGAATTGGTGATGAACAGGTTGAGTTTATTATGAAAAAATCTTTAAAGAAACCAATGGATGGTAATATGTGTATGAAAATTGATGCTATCGATGAGTGTGTGAAGGAGATTAAAGAAGGATTTGATAAAGTGAATGAAGTACATAAAGATGAAATTGTGAAGGAAGAGGGTTTATGTGAGGAAGTTGAGTTAGAGAACTTAGAGAGAACTGACATACCTATACCACCTTCTATTGATAAACCTCCCACTTTAGAGGTTAAAGCCTTACCTTGCCATTTGAGATATACCTTTTTAGGGACCAACCGTACTGTACCCATCATTATCTCCAATGAATTAGATTGTAAGCAAGAAGAGAAAATGGTGGAGACCATTAGGAATAGGATAAGAGCTGTGGGGTGGCAAATTTATGATATTAGGGGGATTAGCTCCAATGTAGTGATGCATAGGATTAACCGAGAAGAAGGATGTAAAACTGTGAAATAAAGATAGAGAAGGTTAAATCCAAATATACAAGAGATTGTGAAGAAGGAAGTGGTGAAACTTTTAGATGCGGGAATTATTTATCCATTCAGATAGTGAGTAGGTGAGCCCAGTACAGTGTGTGCCAAAGAAGGGTGGCATGACAATGATAGAGAATGAGAAAGGTGAAACATTTCCACTAGGACAGTCACGGGTTGGCGAGTATGTGTTGAGTATAGCAAGCTAAATTTGGCCACTAAGAAGGATCATTTTCCTCAACCTTTTGTGGACCAAATGATTGAGAGGCTGGCTGGTCATTCTTTCTACTATTTTCTTGATGGATATTTAGGGTTCAATCAGATATTTATATACCCGAAGGATCAAGCAAAGACCACTTTTACCTGTCCTTATAGGACTTTTACGTACTAGAGGATGCCTTTTGGTTTATGTAATGTACCCGCCATATTTCAAAGGTGCATGATGGCTATATTTACAGACATGAATGAAAATTTTATGGAGGTATTTATGGATGATATTTCTGTCTTTGGAGATTCTTTTAATCATTGTTTGCTTAATTTAGACAAAGTGCTTCAAATATATGAGGAGTTTCATTTAGTTTTAAATTCCGGGAAATGTCATTTCATAGTCTAAAAGGGAATTGTACTAGGCCATAAGATTCCATACAAGGGGATTGAAGTCGATCGTGCTAAGACAGAAGTAATTGAAAAGTTACCACCTCCCATCAACATCAAGGGTATCTGAGCTTTCCTTAGTCATACAAGGTTTTATAGAAAATTCATCAAATATTTTTCCCTTATTGCTAGACCCCTGACTCATCTATTGGTTAAAGAAGTGCCTTTTGTTTTTAATAGTGATTGATTAGATTCTTTTAACAGGTTGAAGAAGGCATTTATAACAACACCAATTCTGACATCGTCAGATTAGTCTCTTCCATTTGAGATTATGTGTGTGAAGTAAATCAAACGTTAGTATAGACTTTACGTAGAAGAAACTCGATACACAAGAAGTGGGGGTTGAATGGTGTATCCTTTTTGTGAATATAAAATCTTGCTAAGAACTTCTCTTTCTTGTTAAAAAGATATCACAAAATTTGTACGAAAATTATTACGTAGTTAAATCGCAAATAACTTCTGTGTAATTGTTTAACAACAAAATAAACTGAAGTAAAGGATAGAGCATAAATGCTACGATTTTTATAGTGGTTTACCCTAAACCGTGGGCTATATCAAGTCCTCAGAGTTCGTCTAAGTGTTTCACTATACTCCAAATGAATACAAGTATTCTTTCTTCCCTTCCAGAGCCTCTTCAGGTCTCTTACAAAGTATTCTTTCAGCTATCTTATCCTCTCCAGGCTATCAGCCTTTTCTTTCTCTCACTAGAAAAAGATTGTGAGCTTTTGTTACAGTAGGGTTAGCTCTCTTCGTATCGCACTATAGAATTTCTCTTTTCTAAGTAAGCACTGAACGCTCAAAGATCACTGATTTCTCAATCGTAAGATTTGTAAGAATTTTCTCTCTAAGATTCTCTAACATTCTCTAACCTCTTAACATCTTTGACTATGACTATTATTTATAGCCTTTGTCTCTAACTGCTTCTTAATCTTTGATAACCGCTTCTTGAACCTTGATAACCGTCATTTAGTTTAGTTCTATAACTAACTCTAACTAAATAACTGTCTGACGTGCTAATGTATCTTCATGTTATCGTCTATGTCTTCTTTGTGTCTATATTGTCTTTTTATCTGTGTTGACTTTACGTCTGTATTGTCTTTGCGTTTGTGATGACTTTACGTCTATATTGTCTTTGCGTCTGTGTTGTGATTTCGCGTTTGCGTCTGCATCTGTGTTTTGATTTTGCGTCTGCATCTGCGTCTGTGTTGACTTTGCGTCTATATTGTCTTTCCATCTGTGTTGTGATTTCGCGTCTACATCTGCATCTGTGTTTTGATTTTACGTCTGTGTTGACTTTACGTCTATATTGTCTTTGCGTCTGTGTTATGATTTTACGTCTGTATCTGTATTTTGACTTCGCATCTGCATCCACGTCTGTGTTGTGCTTGCGTCTGTGTTTTCTTCTGCATCTGTGTTATGTTTGCGTCTGTGTTTCCTTCTGCGTCTGTGTTCTATACTTTGTCTGCACACTTAACACACTTGTCAAAAGCGTTCATTTGTTTCTAATAATATTATTATTTGATTGTCATCAAAATTAATCATCGTAAAGTCCTCTTGACTTAACAATCTCCCCCTTTTTGATGATA
>JAOQML010151222.1:0-14349 GCA_027568935.1 Erythroxylum urbanii | reverse complement strand
TCACGAATGCATGAGCATGAGATGTGTTTTTCTAATTTCTCTGATTTACCTCACTTGGACCCGTTTCTCTGGTCCGATCCGTTCTATGGAAACGGGATGTTACGCTCATAGTCCGGCCAATTACAATCTCTGTTCAGAAATGTACAACATTTTCCTCATCTTCTCGAACTTAAACTTTTGGGGTTTATTGGGCCTTAATTGCGCTTCACGATTATTGTCAAAATCCCTAGGCAAGAAGTTTGGGGAAGATTTTTAAAAACAAATCCTCTTACCAGATTGAGCCATACTCATATAATTCTCTAAAAGGAGGCTTAGTTACTATAGGAGAAGGTGATAGGTTCACAAAAGACTTATGAGATGCAAGAATGCTTTTTCCTATGGTTGGATGTCATTCATCCAATATCACTCTATCCTCTAAAGCTACTAGTGTCATTATCTAAAATAGTATTAACATCCATTCTACTCTCCATATTGAAAAGATAAAAGATGAAGAATGTGGTATTAATTTAAAAAATGTGACAAACTTGTTGAAGCACTTTAGCTCTGGACCTTGTCACGAAAGTAGGCATAAAATCAAAGGCACAAGTGATTTCCACTCTTAAAAAAGTAGACACAACTCTGGAAAATGATGTGAGTGTGTTTACTTTCCATATCTTGTTCCTCATGTAAAAGGATGAATGGTTGAGATTGTTTCGAGATCACTGGTCAAGTCTGAAAGACAATTTGCATCCCTATAGATAGCATAAATATCTTCACTAGTGAGAGGCATTTGGATTTCATATAGAATATTCATAAAGAATTTTTTGAGCGGCAATTCCTGCCTAATTCTTAAATCTTTCTAATCTAGGCTTGTTGAATATTTATGATTGATTTTTAAATGATTCCTATTCGATTCTTAGCTTGTACATTGCAAACTTGCATTATAATATGGCCTCATAATCATTACGTTTATTTCCTAACGAGTATGTAGTTTCAAATATTAGTTTTTTACGTTCTTACACCAAGTTATTACCTCCAATTATGTAGACATCAATACACAATTGAAATCTTTACGTGACCATTTAAAGTATGCGTCTTTATGAGATAATGAGACACTTCTAATGATAATTGATGAAGGTTTAAATATAGCTCAATATCATGTTTTGATATCACAAAACAACCATTAAATACAAGATATAAAAGGAAAATGTCTTTTTATAAGCATGCATGAAGGATGGGAGCTTACAAATCAAAGATATATAAAGGAGATTAAACTCTTTGATGATGGAAGTAGTTAATATGGAAATTCTGCACTTGATGGATGTGGGAGTTGTTTTAATACATAGCAAATTCAGAGGAAGAAGATGAGCACTGAGTATAACTCCCAAACATTGTAAAGCAATGTCACTTATCCTTTGACTGGCATGACTTTTAAAATTTGTCAATGTTACTATTCTTACTGCTTATCACTTTTATCTTTGCATTCCATATGTATTAGTCTATGCCCTACAGTCAATCAATTGGTTGTAGTTTATTGATAATATAATTTAAAGGTATTCTCTATCTTGTACATATTTAGATGTATATGACAAAGTTCAAGGGATAATTATACATTGCAAATGAAATTATAATGAGATTATAATTATAAGATTCATATTACATTTATGTATTATTACTAAATTGTTCCTAGTCATTGTTCTATTAAGATTGGACATTAATAAAATGTAAAAAGACTAGAACACGTTATATTTTTCCTTATCTAATTCTAATTATGAATTATAATTGTAATTTATAATCATTGCCAACATGTTTGGGAACCTAATGATTCTCTCATAAAGAACATGTTGAAAAGAGCAAGGATATTTTTAATCAAGTTGGACTTAATTATAAAGTTTGAGAAACTTTATGATTAAATATGAGATAATTAATAAATAAGGATCAATACGAGATACTGAATCTTATTTGGGCGTAATTGAGATTTAATAAGAATTATTTGTAATTCTAATTAAAGTTTAATTGAAATTAGAATTTAATTTCAATTAAGTTACTAAAATTTCCAAAACCTAATATAAATAGCATTAAGCTCTAATAGAGCTAGCACTTCTTTCTTAACCATCCCTATAAGAGTTACAGAGTTCTCTCATCTTGTTTTGTGGATACTGTTAGTAGCTGGACATTTGTGTAGCTACAATGTTTTAGATGGATCAGTTTTAGAAATGGTTCGAGAGATACGAAAAGAATATGATCAAGCTTTGGAATAAGGTACGAATTAAGATTCTACTTTATTATGAATTATGTGTTAATCATTTTATAGAATTAAAGTGATCTTGGTTTTTAGGAAATCAAAATACGAAAAGTTTTCATAATTATTTTGCTATGGTCGGGTTCTGATCTCGTCCTGATTTCCTAAAAATATGTAACCATTATTGATGAATACAAATATCGATTGTTAGTTGGAGTGGAACATCAATAACCTATATTCCATTTCTCTCTCTCTCTCTCTCTCTCTCTCTCTCTCTCTCTCTCTCTCCCTCTTTCTCTCTATATAATATATCCTTTCTCTATCCCTCATTATAATCCTCTAATCTAACATTTATGCCTTATTCCTATCCTATCTTTCTGTCTAATCTTTTTGTTGTATCAACTTGTATTAAAGCATGATTCCACTACATGAACCATTATCGTTCGCACTATAATGAATTTCAATGTCATGACAAAGGGAACTAGGAGTTAAGAAGTTAAGAGGTTGAAAGAAATAATTTGAAATCAACTTAAAGAAGTGTATAAAGAGGTGTTAGAAGAATATCTCAAACTCCAATATGCTTAAACTCAATAAAGGCAAAAGATAGTGGAATTATAAGAAATATTTCAAGAATTCATATTCATACTCACATCACAAATGCACCTATATCATAAACATAAATTGAGGTTCCATTAATAGGCCATTCTGCCTTGGAACACCCATATATTTCGCACCTACATAAGCTTGTTAGGTTGGGTTTCCTTTTTTCGATGGCACAGAGCTTAATAACTGGTTGTTTAGAGTTGAGCAATTCTTCTTAATTAATAACTGGAGCTCAGATTATGGGAGCAGCAGTTGAATGGAATCAACTCCTCCTTCGACATTGAATGACCCTAGAGGAACCCATATGGAAGGAGTATATAGTACCTCTCACACACAGGTTTGAAGAGGAGGCTTTTGAAGAGCAAATAGGAGATTTTAAGGCATTATAATAGACAGGGAGTGTGTGAGACTATTATTCCTTATTCAACATGTACTCATTTCACCTTAAAATCACTAGACATATCTAGTGGGTTTCTTTATAAAAGGGATAAAAGTTGAAATAGAGCTACCTATAAAACTGCTAAACCCTAAAACGCTGCAACAAACTTACTCCTCAGCTAAAAAAATAAAAGGCTATAGACACGACTTATTTTCCAAACTATAAGGGAATTATTAAGTCACATGCTACTATCTACAGCCCTTTAACCATCTCATCTCCTTACAATATACAATATGTTAACCATTTAGAAGGTATCTTATCCACCGTTCAAAGAATGCAACCCAGACCTAACCTTTATAAACCTCCTCTAAAACTAACCAAGCAACACAGTAGTAAAGAGTTAAAGGAAAAAAAGGCCGAAAGATTATCCTTTTAGTTTGATAACGGTACATACCTAGCCATAGATGTAGGAAGTAATAGAATATATTTCTTGTAGAAGATGAGGATTCCAAACTAATGATAGAGGTGGAAAGCGAGGAAGTGGAGGAGGAACCTCCCCTCTTATCCTTGCAAGCCATATTAGGGACTTCTATAGGAAATTTTCATTAGATGAGAATGTTGGGGGTGCATAGAGGGAATTTAATACACACTCATAAATATTGGAAGTACACACAATTTTTTCAATGCATTATTAATAAAAATGGTTTTTATGATTACTCTGAATTGACGAATCTTAAGTTCACTATAAGGGGAGTATTTTTAGTTAGCTTATGAGAGTATCTGCAAGAAGTTAGAATAACAATTTTAAGGGGTAGACTTCTCCTCTGGCACTTTGATACTAGCCTTAGGAGGATGTGATTTAGTCCTAGATGTTCAATGGCTCTCCACTCTTAACAACATCATGTGCAAGATTAGGGAGCAAACTATGACATTTATATGGGTTAGTAAGCTTATCAAGCTCAAAGGGGATCCCATTAGCTAACTAAAGTCAATCACTCCTAAAATGTTTACCCAAACTATTTTTCAAACCTTAATTAGCTAGCTAACTTTGTACAAGATTGATGTGCCCTATTAACCAACAACTTCAAGAATTAACATTAGATAGTAGCTTCTTAGAAGGGGAACAACAATAAACTCTACCTTCTCTTTTGGTTGAGTTCAACTCTTTATTTGTAAAACTCACTAGATTGTACTAGCAAGACCCAAAATAAGTCTCAAAGAAGGGGTGCTCGTAAATATAAGGCCCTATAGACATGAAAGCCTACAGAAGAGAATCATCGAAGAATTGATTCAAGACTTCTTCAATTAAGGGGTCATCCAATAGAGTCATAGTCTATTATCTCTCCTAGTAGTATTGGTTAAGGAAAAAAAAAGGTGTTGTAACTCTATATGGATTACCAAAAACTGAACAAAAATATGATTAAGGATAAATTTCCTATACCAAGTAGCTTCTAGATAAACTTCATCGGGCTACCTGTTTCTTAGATTGGACCTAAAGTCCAGCTACCATCAGATAAGGATGCACTCATCGTATGTATATAAAACCACATTCAAGACACATGATAGGCACTATGAGTTTCTAGTGATGCCCTTTGGGGTTACTAACACCCCATTGACCTTTTAGAGCTTAACGAATGAATTATTCCAAGGGCAGTTAAGGAATTTTATATTGGTCCTTTTTAACAACATCATTGTTTGTAGGGAAACCTTTGATGATCATATTTAACATTTGAAGGTTATCTTGAATATCTTATAGATCAATATTTTTCACCTTAAAGCCATAAGTGCAATTTTGGAGCTTCATGAGTGAAATGTCTTTGGTATGTCATCTTCATCGATAGGATTGCAACAAATCCTAAAAAGGTGGAGACCATTTCTAACTAGCCATCTCCTACCAACATTATAGAGTTAAGGGGCCTTTTATGTATGGAAGCGTACTATAAACATTTCGTCCAACATTTTGGCATCCTTAATCTCTAACTAACTTGCTTAAAAATAATGCTTTCTAGTAGAGTTACAAAGCTGAAAATGCATTCCAAAATTGGTAGACAGCACTTACCAACACCCTTGTATTAGCAATGCCTAACTTTTTCCAGCCCTTCTTAGTTGAGGTAAATGCTTGTGAATATAGGTTAGGGGTAGTATTAAGTCAAAAGGACATCCTATAGCTTTTGTGAGCAAAACCCTCTCTCCCAAACACTAATGGTTATCTACTTATGAGAAAGAGTTCCTCGCTATTGTAATGTTAGTGAGGTATTAACATCAATATTTAAACTGAAGGCATTTCATAATTTATACGGATCATAAAAGCATGAAGTTCTTATTGGAGCAAAGGAAGTTTACGCCTTTTCAATAGGTGTGGCTTCTTAAATTACTAGGGTACAAATTTGAAATCAATCACAGAAAGGAGAAAGAAAACTAATTAGTTAATGCCTTATCCCTAAGAATGGTAAGTATGCCTAGGCCCGACTTTGTTTGATAGAACTTTAGGTTAGGCCTAGGCCTGATTTTTAAAAAAATTTAGGTATCAAGTTAGGCTCAAGCTCAGGTATTAGAACTCACCCCAAAAAAGTTGTTTCAAATGCTTCTATTATGTCTTCTAGGTTATTATTTTAAAAAAGTTCTATAGAAACTATAGATTAATTAATCTACAATGTTACTCTACGCTCTACACATAGCACACTGTGCTTTACGATCTACAGGATAAGACCATAACTCCAGCCTCCACTCTAGGCATAAGTGGCCACCCATCTACTCCTTCTTGGCCCATGTTTTATTCTAGGCCTCCAGTGTCCATCCACCACACACCAGCCTCCTCACTTTTTAGTACAACTCCACAGTTCAAGATATCCAAGATCAATTAATTTCTTTTCCTCTTTTCATTTACCTTGTTTCTGAATACTCATTATATGAATTTATGCTTCATTATGTGAATAAGAGGAACAATTGTGATTTTTCATTCAAGCAGTTGTATGCCTTTATGTCTCTTGCTATTAGCTTTCCTCAAGTTGGCTTCCACCACTTCACGAGTTTGATAAGAAAATTTATGATATCTTTAGCTCTAAAATAAGCATCTTATAGCTCTTTAACTAAAAGAAAAAAGATCTCTTTAATTAAAATCACTTATTTAATTAATTTTATAAAAGCCTGTCCAAGCTTGATCGAACTTCATGTTAGACAAGATTGATCGAGCTCAAGCCCCCTATCATGAGCTTGATAATTAAGACCTTTTTAGACTAGCTTGATTCTGGCTCAAGCTACAACCATTCCTACTTATCTCAAGTCTCTATTGTTGAGCTTAGTACATTGGCAATCTCCCAAGTTTAAACTCATCTGTTGGAAGAAATAAAAAGCAACTAGGATAATGCTTCTAATGTTAAGGACTTAATAAGCAAGTTAACTAAGAGAAAACTAAGTTTTAGCTCTTATTAATGGATTGATAGAATTCTAAAATGGAAGGGTCAAACGGTAGATGGACATGATAACAATTGAGAACTTTTATTATATCCTTAGTATATGAAAGTTCAATGTGAGGTCTGTTAGGGTTGATGGAAACCATAAAAAAGTTACAGGCATATTTTATTAGAAACATATATAAAAGGACATTCAAAACTATAAAAGTAATTTCCAAATAAGTCAGGTTAAGAAATATGAAATCATCCCTCAAATTAGGTTACTCAACCATTGCACATTCCTAATGGTTGCTAGATTGATATCCATATCAATTTCATCAAAGGTCTCCTTATTTCTAATCAATGCTCCATTTAGTAGTTATCGAAAGGTTTAGTAAATATGCACATTTTTTTAGAATTCAAGCATCCCTATTTGGTAAAGATAGTATACTACATTTTCCTCTTTAATATGTTTAATTACATGGCATGCCAAAGACTATAACAAATGATTAAGGTTAGTTATTCCTAATTCGTTTTTTGTAAGAATTTTACAAGCTCTAGGGGCAAGGTTACATTTCTCCTCAACTTACCATCCCCAAACAGATAGACAAGTTAAAGTCCTCAACTTCTCTTTGGAAACTTATCTATGGTACATGATAGGAGATTATCCCAATAAATATAATCAACGACTTCCACTAACAGAATAGTGGTATAACTACACCTACTCTTTAATTATCACCACTCTCTTTAAAGTGTTATATGACTATCTCCCACCTACATATGTCCCTTACCTCGTTAAAGATTAAAAATTTATGGTGACTGATAAAATTTTTAAGATAAAAAAATCATTCAGGTGATCAAATTTCATTTACAAAGGGCTCAAAAGAGAATGCATCTATAAACTAACAAAAAGATAATAGAGAGGAATTTGTCATTAGCAACATAGTGTTTGTCAAGCTCCATCCTTACAGATAAGGAACCTTTGTGAGGTAACCTAATTAGAAGTTACCCTTAAGAATTTATAGTCCCTTCAAAAATATATATAAGGTAGGATAAGTGGCATAAATTATTCCTCCTATAACGCTTATATGTAACGTCTTTCATATATCACAACTTAAAAGGTATGTTTCTCCCACCAACACCGTGTCACTAATACTACCATCAAAGCAAGGTATAAAAGAAAGGGTACTTGTAACTATTTTGGAATGAAGGATGGTTAAGAGGCACAACAAATCTATTACATAAGTTCGCATGAAGTGGTTAGGTTTATAAGAACAATCCACTTAAAAGTTATTGTTTAAACTTCAAGAACGATATCCACACCTGAACCTTGTGGACAAGGTACTTTTAAGGGGATGGTTTTGATACATAACAAATCCAAAAGCAGAAGATAATTGTTGAGGATGTCTCCTAATCATTTGAAAGTGACATGGCTTATCCTCATATTTGCATGACTATTAAACTTTATCAATGTTACCATTATTAATATTTGTTACTTTTTTATCTTTTTATTCCCTATATAACCATTATCAATGGATATAAATATTTGCTACTAACTGGAGTGGAGCATCAATAACAATCTATATTCCATCCCTCTCTCTGTCTCTCCCTCTTTCTCTCTCTCTCTCCCCTATATATCTTCCCTATCTCTATCCCTCACTATAGTCCTCTTCTCTAACATTTACACCTTATTCCCCTTTTTTTCTTTATGTATACTCTTTCTATTATATTATATTTACCTAATTTTGCATTTCAAATGAGACTAATCCAAATAATAAGGAATCACAACAATGAGATTGTCCTAAAAAGAATTCAAAAGTGGATGGTGTTTATGCTTTGATCAATGCAAACTGAACACAATAGTAAAAAAAATCAATTGTTTTTCCGTACTATATATTGATCAAATGGTATAACTTTTAACTTGTAAATCTTATTAATATTTTTTATAGCTATACAAAGATATAATTTAAGTATGATAACGTAGAAGATCAAAAGAAAACAACTTTCATAGGTTCTTTTAAAACTTTTAATGACAATTCTCTAACAATATTTCAAAGATACATGGTTAGTATAAAAAATAAGGCCAACCTAAAATTAAGCAAATTAATCAATGATAATGATATTAAAGCATATGATTTCTTTTGACTAGAACTATATAATTTGACCTTTTAATGCAAAAATGAAATTATAATATCGGATCACGACTTTCCTAATGCAGTCAATACCCAATAGTTATGGATGCACAATTATCTATTCCTATAATTGGTCGTTTATATGAAGTAAAAAAGTATAACATTTTATGAAAAGTTCTAATTTGACCAACTAATAGCTTTGGGCTTAGTCATTCTTCGCTAATCATAAATTAAACTTTTAGTGATCCGTTAACTATTTGTGAATGGTAATTGATAAATGTGAATTGCATCATATTTTAGGGCTTGGTTTGTTATGTATTTAAGTGTTAATTTAATCGTTTAGTATGTGTTTAGTCTAGAATTGTGTTAGTTTGTTAATTAATTTTGTTTAAGTGTTTTTTATAGGTTATTCAAGTCTTTGAGCTTAATTATTATGTCTTTGAGGTACTGTGATGTGTTTGTTAGTGTTTCAGGGTCAATATCAAAGAATGGAGAAAGTTTCGGAGACACTTGGGTCGAAACAATGCCCCACGATCGTGGCATATGGCATATAGGCCATTAGAGATAGCCCAATATGCAACGATCGTGACAGAAGCTCAAGACACTACCCATGATCGTGGCCTGATTGCCACGGTCGTGATAGAGCAAGCCATAATCGTGGCCTGCATCGGCCAGACACGTAAATAAGAAAAAACGTCAAGTTTTGAGGGATTTTTTAGACTTTTTTTACCCTAAAAAATCCTAGAGCTGCTCAAAGCACAAAAAGTATTTAAAGAAGAAGATAAAGGAGCAAAGAGAGCTTTTGCATCAGCCTCCATTAAGAAACCCTAGAGAGAGTTCATCGAGAGATTGAGAAAGAGAAGAAGGAAGAAAGACGTGGAGAAGAAGCCTACGCGAAGTATTTCCCAGAACAGGAGGTTTCCCACCATTACTGCCCCCATCATACATTCCAATATTGTTTTCGGTTTATTTTCCATTTTATTATTATATAGAATTGGGATAGCCATTAATGATAGGATTGTATGAATGTTGAGGATGTTTAAACTCACTTTCAGGTTGTTTTATATTTGATTTAATGAAATTTGATTATTTGTGTTTTTTCTCGATTTGTTGTGATTTAATTCCTACACTTACATAATTAGGTGATAAGCTGAGAGGGTGAACCGAGTAAAAATTTATAAAATTGTGCTAACGAGAGTTAGGTAATTTAATAGAATGAGAATTAAATCAAATCGGTAAATTGTGAAAAGAGAGATCTTGCATAGGTTCTCGATAGTTTTTGGACAACATCATATCTAATTAGGGTTTTGGATAGATTGTTAATCGAGAGATTGCAATTCCCATAATCTAATTAGAGTTTATAAATTAGGGTTAATGGTTATAACTCGAGAGAGAGTAATCAACCCTAGGACTGTATAAAACCAATAATCCAGTAAATCATAATCAATTAGATTAGCATTAAAGATAGATAAAATTTCCCTTTCTCTCAATTGGTAGTTCCTTAGGTTGATTCTTGATTGGGTGCTGCAATTGCTATTTTATTAATCTTTTCGCAATTGATTCTTGACACTTAATGCGTGATGGAAATAATTTCTTACCTTAGTTCAATTGCATTTTGAATTATTGTGAATTGTCTTTGGCCTTAGATTTTAGGATTAGATTATCCCTCCTTGTGGGATCGACACCTTAGGTACTATGAAAATGACCCGTGTGCCTGTGGAATATCAAGGTTAATTATTAAAACTTATCCGTATCAAAAAATCATCACCAAGTTCAGGGACACGTGATTTATTAAGTAAAATTTTACCATTTTACCCTCCAACCACCAATATACTAAGTTCTAACTTCATTTTTTCACTTACTTTCATTTTTACTTTACCTCTATAGATTTGAAACCTCCAAACACTCCCACTTCTCTCTACCAAGCTTTAAACTTCCAAAATTCTTCTCACTTCTACCTACTAAAAGGCCAATATGCTACGCATTAAGCAATAAGACAGACGGGATCAATCATCAGGACAAAACCAAATCTTGGGACGAGGGAGAAGGAATAGAGTAGTGGACTTTGGAGCACCTTTCCTTATCTACACAGAGGAGGAAGGTATTTGTTTTCAATCCCTCAATTCTAAACAAATTATAGTCCCTAAATATTTTTATTTTCATACACTTGATCGGCTAGAACTGTGTCATAAGGTAGAGAACTCAACGGAAAGAATTCAGTAGGCAAAATTCATACACTTCCAATTTCCTGTTTATCAGGAGCTCACCCTAGAATTCTTTACTTCCCTTTCCTATAAACCTAGGAACCCTGGAGAAATGTGGTTTAGGTTGAGGGGACAAGCCTATAAACTAAATATTGAAATTATGTGTGATATGTGTGGGTTCCTCGAATCTTCCATTATTAATCAGCACGATGATTTTCGTGCTTCTCGTTATTAAAATGAGGTCCCCAAATTAGAGCAATTTGATGCCAAAAATGCCCACAAAAACATAATATGGACCCACGAGCACTTGTTATTGCACAAATTCATATGTCAAATAGTTTTTGATAAATAAAAAATCAACAAGTGTTCAACAAAGGAACTCTTCTTGTTGTGATGCATGGACCACAACATTCCAATGTGCACCTCCACACATATGTTGAACGTTGTTGTTGCAACTCCGTGCAAGAGGAGCAACAATTTAGGTATGGGGTACTTAGTTTCCACCATTGCTGAGTATTATGGCATGGACTATAGTGGGTTAACTGTCTATCTTCCAGATTTCCTTAATCATCATCATCTATGGCGTGCTAAAATCCTTAAGTCCCATAACATAGAACTACGGGATATTAGTCAAAAGACGCATGTTAAGATCAGGGCTAGTCAGGCAAGTTCGAGTATAGTGCCACCTCAGCAGGCAGAAGAGGACTTGATGAGTGAAGAGTCAGAGGAGGAAGAAGATATAGAAGAACTGGGCTGGAAGAAAGTCCTGGATGCAATCTCCACAAACAACAAGGTAATTACAGATACACTTACAGAGAACTCCAGAATGATGAAGGAGATGGCCCGAACTCAACGATGTCAAAGCTGGGACATACGTCAAATCCATCGCTATTTTAAGGCTCAAGGTATTCAATTGCCACCTCCACCTCCATCACCATAAGACTTAGTTTAACCCCTTTCTTTCTTTTTCAATTTAGCCTTCATTTTTATCTTCTTTTTACTTTAATTTATGTTTCTTCTTTCCTTATGTATTCGTTTACCCCCTTCTCACATTGAGGACAATGTATTGTTTAAGTGTGGGGATGGTTATGTGTTTTGTGTGAATTTTGCATAACGTATGATAGTGTTAGGTTGCATTTTGTGAATTGTGTCAATATGTCAATGGCTTAGATGGATTGAAATTGATTTAATCTTAAACATAGTTTATTAGGTTGTGTAGAATCATTAGCTCACAAAATTAGTGAATTGGGGTATTTGGCTAAATATGCAGCTTAATTAGAATTTAGTGCAAGTTTGTCACCCTTTAAATTGTCACATTCATTCATAATTTGAGGCTTTTTAAATTAAGTAGCTTTACTAGTATTTTTCGTGGAAACGAATAGCTTAAGCAACAAAGTAAAAAAATTCATGTTACCAAATAAATAACTGTTCCACTAGCCTTTGGGTTATAAATAGAACTAGGAGCCAGTTGAGAACATGATATAGCTGAGTAATCAGATCGATATTTATCATGGATGTGTGCCTCTGCGTCAAAAAGCTATAATGATGTTTCAACTAAGCAGTTAATAAAAATAACTTAGTTGAGTAATCGTATCGACATTCATTACAAATATTTGCCTTCGAGTAAAAGACTAGGTTCCTGTTTAAATAAATAAATAAAATATTATTAAAAAAATTTCTAATAAAAACCTGTCGAACTTGTAATAGCTTGACTTTTCACGAAAACGTACTTAGAAATAGTTACAGAGTCTGAATGACCAAAGAATTATTAATGTATGTGGGCAATTGAAAAGGGTAAATAAATTAGCACTTGGATTTGGATTAAGCTGTATGCTTAGTTCAAAACCCCTAGACACAAATCTTGCGTGCCAATGATTTGATATAACTTAAAGGGTTTTGCTTTAAATTAAATTTATTTTATAAAGTTGGAGCCATTGTCTCATTACTGCATTGCGTGTTTTGTGATTGTTGTTTTGTTTACTTGCGGATAAGCAATAGTCAATTGAAATAATTATTGAAATGGCCAATCTTAACATGCATTAAAAAATAAAATATAATCTTAAAAAAAAGAAAGCATATGTTCCCTAAAATAAATTCAAATTAAAATCCTAAAAATCAAAATCCACCATAACCTTAGTTATAGTATTCATTTCATAGCACATCAATAATTATGGCACTATAAATGAAATTCATAATGCTAAACATTTATCAATTAATAAAACCATAAATAGAAGATGGAATCTAATAACCTTATTGTAGAGTTGGTCTTTCCTTCTCACCGAGGATTATTGTTCTATAAGAAGTTAAGAAATATGCTCTAACTAGTCTCTCATACTCTCTACTTGAGGTTCAAAAGTCAAGCTTTCATCTTTTGTTACCCTTTATAGTGAATTATGTCCTCTTTTTATATTGTGCTTCAACCAAGACGCTTATGTTACATTTCCTATTTCTCTTTGGTTCTAATTCCTTTGCAAGTATGACTCCATTTCCATTTTAACTTTTGGTTCCTCAAATTTTTATTAGTTATTACTACTCTTTAGTGAAGGCTCCTGCCAACTCTTGTTTTTTCTTTAGATGACATGAAATTATGCTACAATCCACGCTCTTTTTCAACCCCTTTTAATTCTCCTAAAATGGCGTGAACTTCCTCTTTAGCTCGAATTTCATACCTTTTAACTTCACCATATTAGGAGAAAATAATCCTTTTTTACATGAGAATCTTTGACAATAAGAAAATTTCCTATACAATAAATTTAACTGTAATTAAACAGAAATTACATAATATCAACTAAAAAATAATTTAATCACTTTTGTACGCGTATAAAAATTAAGCTTATCAACTTTATTCAAACTTTAAAACTTTTATTTGTCCTCAACTAAAGGAAATATTACTGGATTAAGAAGAGACTAATTATTAAGTAAAGTATAGGAAAAGATCAATAAGTGTTTCATGACTTGTAACATTGAAGTGTTATTAGGTTAATAAGAGGTTAAATATCAAGAAAAGCACATTAACACTAACACAAGAAATGTTGTATAGTAAGATATATAGATAGCAATCTTATATCAAAGGCTCAAAATTTCACAAAATATTATTCTACCAAATAATAACTCAAGATTTTTTTAAAGAAAAACTAGCAAAACCATCTAATGTAAGGAAAATGTCGTTTGTTTAAAACAAAAAGTCCCTTAATGTGTTAGGCCCCGAATCTTTTAGTAAGCATGAATTAAATGATTTTGGTGATTTTGTTGGATAAATAATATTCTTCTATTGGAGTTAATTAATTAAGTCAAGTTTAGGAGGATTATTTCATGTATTACATGGAAATTGGAAGGGTAAATTTAAGAATTAAGAATGCATAAGGGTAGAGTGGGAATTGTGGACTTGTCATTTTAGAAGTATAGTGGGCATGTATGG
>JAOQML010151204.1:0-14350 GCA_027568935.1 Erythroxylum urbanii | reverse complement strand
ATTCTCTTATTAAGTTCTTAATTAATTGTTTATGGTGTATAATGTGTAATGAGTAGGGGCCCTTATCATGCACTTTAGTGTAAACAATTAGCCCATATAAGTAAGCTCCACTGTCAAGATTTCTGCAGAAATAATGGGGCCATTAGCATACTCTACAGCAAAAGAAGTGGGGTGGGGGGTGAAAAAGAACGTAATTTTTAGGTATGTCCGCTCCTATATTTTTTTGTTTTCTATATTGAAGACCATGCCGGTGGGACATATAAATTTCTTTTTTCAGCGAGGGAAACGAAGATCATTGCACAACTGCTGTTTAACTATCTTATTGGCTCGGAGTGATCACGGGACAAGGACATGGAATCTAGTGGGAAGTGTTAATAACTATGGTTATTTGATTGACTTTGTGAATGGTATACTGGCAATAGTAGGGACCATTGCTTATTGTACTAGTTTAACTTGTCCTCTATTCTGCAGACCAAGTTTAGTGTTGTCACCATTCACTTGTCCTTGCTGGCCCTTCACGGGAAAAGGGTCTTCCTTGTATTACAAGACTCTGTAACCTGAGACCCGATAGAGCTCTGCAGACATTATAATTGAGCCGTACTATGCGGGCAGGAATATGCGTATGCCACTGGACCACTGATTTAGAGATAACTTGAAAGATAAGGTTTTTGTTCCTTGTCAGTCCAGAAAACTATCGTTGTTAGCACCATTTCATTCCAATCAGATTCAGAAAGATTGAGCTGAATTTACCTTCAATTTACGTGACATATGTATAGTCTGATTGAGTGATAACTTATCAAAAAGAACTAGCAGACAGACATTTAACTTCTAAAAGACAGCAGCATAATAAACTGCTTTACCTTATATGCCACACAGGGTTATATGGTTCGTGCTTTTAGTTGGTAAAAGGAGGTGTTGAAAAACCGTCCACGTAGTAGTTTCGCAAACTTTTCAATTTTACGTGGTCATCTCTTGCATATATAAAAACAAAACAAATCAAAAGTGAAATAATAAATAACATCAAAAATTTGGTAACGCAGTTTGCACTCCTTACCTACATCTGCGGGGCCTTCATTCAGATTAATTCTTTCACCGAAGTACAATAGAATTACTCAAGGCTTTACTGAGCCGACATCACTCAACCCTTGACAGTATCTCTCAACCTCACTTCCCATGAAAGATTTTCACACCCAATAACATGACCGACTCTTGTTAACCTTAACAGAGGATTTTTCTCTACCACTCTTAATGAAAGATAATTAATAAAAATAACTCAAATGATTAATCAACTGAGAAAAGAATAACAATACACTTGAGATAAAAGAAAAGAACAACATTCCAAAAAATTCAGCTCCACTAAAATAAATTTAGTAGTCGTCGCAACAATAATGAACTGATTCACGCAGAACTTATAATCAAGTCACGAAAACTTCTGCAGAAATCACAACTGTAAGAATGCCCAATCAATGACAACACATCAAAGAAAACGCAGCATAAAACTATTCAGCCCAGGTTACGTAATCCACATAATTCCAGCATAACGATAACCAACTGATTCTCACAATTCTCGAAATAAAATTACAATTGTACTCATAAACCCATTAACCACGCACAATCATGAAAAGTGCAGCACACATAAAAACCTCAATAAAGAACCACACAGGTTGTGTCTCTTTTCCACCTTCAGCTATTTTTCAACAAAACCAAATCACGCATGCTTCACTGTTGACGCTGCCTTTGCAGATTCACGTTTTTCCCTTATTGAAACTTACACAATCCTTGCCTTGAAAAGCCACACACGCATACGCACACCGAGATGTCCAGCGCCTTATGCTTATCAAAATGGAGATACTTGTAAATCTATTACCCAGACGTTACGAGTAACTTATTCAACCTTCCAAGCATGAAATCCCAATCTGGATTGCAGTAATATTTTCGACGGATAGTGGCTGTGCACTGGCTATCAAACCCCACTAACACTAAAAAAACATCTTATCTTTTTTTTTTGAAGTTCACTTACACTATAACAAAATATGGAATTTAATGACACAAAAGGTGAAGCTTTTAGACGATTTTTTGCATCTGAAAAATAATTTTAGACGCTTTATAAAGTGTAAAAAAACAAGTGTCACAAAAACCATTTTAGACAGTTTTCTTAGACACATAAATGCGTCGAAAAAATATAGATTTTTTACGCATCTAAACGTCGAAAAAACATAAATTTTTTTACGCATCTAAGTGTCGAAAATCTAAGCGTCGAAAATCTATTTACACAGATGCATCGAAAATATACATTTTCAACAATTTTCTTAGACTTATAAATACTATTTTAAATGCTTTGTGTAAACTTTTAGATGCTTTTTTCTGTCGATATTTTTCACTTTTAGACAGTTTTTTAGGTCAAAAAATTCCACTATTTTTTAGTAAAAAATAAGCTTACAATTTGCTTTTTGCATCTTTTTTAAGATCACTCACATTATTATAATAAATTTTAATAAATATCTTTCGGTTGTATGATCCTATGATTTCCAGGTCGAATTTATAACAAAAGCAAATGAAAGAGGGAATGCGTTCATATTGACGTTTGGAAAATGTTGAATCAAATTCATATTCTTGTATTGCCTATTGATAATCCAACAATTATGTATTGAAAACTACTAATTTTACAGCTAGTTGAAGCTTACAGTAGGCCTTCTGCCAACCCAATTGCAATCTTCATGCTCTTTTTCCAGTCTAATTGAACCTCTGAAACAAATTGACCATGGAGATGGGATAGCAAGCTGAGATTAGGCATGTAATCATATACGATTAGACGTTGATCAGTCCCAACGCAATAGCCCCGGAGTCCTAGCCGATTCTTGTGCCTAACTCTTCCAAGAACTTCAACTTCTACAGCAAATTCCATTTCAGCTTTTTAATTCATTGCTTTCAATTTCTTAATAGCAATCTGCATTGCGTAAAATGAAACAACAAATTTTGTTTAGACCATCATAAATGAGATGTAAGATGATTAAAGTAATTAGTCTACTACCTGTAGACCATCTGAAGTTTTACCCCAGTAGACACTTCCAAAACCTCCTTCTCCAAGCCGATTGTCCTCAGTGAAACCATTAGTTGTTGCATGCAACTCCTTGTATGTGAACATCCTCCACAAATGATTACTACCCCCAGCGATTATGTTCATTTGCTCCTGTTGTGCCAGTACTTCTTGTGGCATTTCCTTTCTCGATCAAGTCCTTGATCATCTTTATATTTGATACCCTATATTCTTGCAAACCCACAATACAAACTTGTTGTTTACCATCCTCTCTCATGCAAAGTTTTCTGCAGTACCAAAAATTAACATTCAGTAAATTAAAGTGCAATATAGCATGAAATAAGGAGAAAAACTAAAGTTAACAATAAATGAAGCATTCAAAATTCTGTCCACACTAGAAAAATCATAGTCCAACCAAAAGTAGCAACCAAGCATGGATATCAAAAGACAATAAATGTAATCATAGATGTTACATTTAAAGAATAACCAAAAGTTGTAGCTTACCTCTCCAAGGCGTCGAAATGCTCCATAAATTCCTCCAAACAATATGGAAAAGATAGCGTACCAAATTTGAGCATCCATAAAGTAGACCTAGAAATGAAGGAATGTTAAATAAACTGAGTTGGAAAAATTGAAAAATGAAATCATAAACTTAAAGAGATGAGCTATACAAGAACAATAGGAGCCTACAATGCAATCACGACACCGATATTGTTTTTTGCTGCAAAATGAAGAAATAGTGACAAATTTATTCAACAAGAAACATAGATATACACAAGTAACAAATATTTTGCTGCAAAGTGAACAAGTAAATAGTGACAAATTTATTCAACAGGAAACATAAATATACACAAGTAATAGATATTTTCAAGTTCATTACCATGAGGGAAGAATTCATGTCATTGGAAAGTAGTCACACGGGCCCTTATGATGGCTTGGGTTGGACGAACCAAAGGCTATATCTGCAACAGAAAAATTAACAGTTAGAAATAGGATACATGACCATTTAGTTGGAGTTATGACTAATCTACTTAGTATATTTTATGACAACAATTAATCAAATATTTATCAATGAAGGGGAGTCTATAGTATGAATAAGGGGCACACCTCTATGTAATAACTAAAGGCCAAATTTATCACAATGAGAAGAACCCAAAACATTGTGTACCAGAATACAAGCAACATAAGTTAAACCTCAGAAGATGGAAACTTCCATTACACATTTCAAACTTACTTGAAGAGGGAAAGTAAGCTCTCACGCATTCCTTACCAACATAGAGTCTAGGTTGCAAATCATTTACAATCATAATCAGAACTGATCCAACATGTACAAACATTAAGTTTATCTCAAATTTCACTGCCTAAACATATCAAGAAATTCACTGCAAAAACTTATGAAGTCAAGAGGAAGAATAAAGATTGAGAATCATACTTGTGACCACCACATCATTAGCATGACAATCTTATTGTTTGATCCCTCCAGAGGTGTCCTTATAAAGGGAAAGGCAAACAAAACTGAAGCCAGCATATTTGGTGAGAGATAGGTAACTACAGCCAAAACAAACCATGATGGCGAGCTTGAATTGTTTCCAAACTAGCCTTCAATAATTTTAGCAAACCCTGGAGGCCTCTCCAAAAAGAATGCATAGGTAATGGACAGACTACAACCCACGCAGCAGCTAAAACAACCTTCAGAATATATCTCAACTTAACATAGAATGACATGATCTTCAGAGCTTTCCAACTAAGAATTACATCAATAACAGCTTCATCAGACAACAGTAAAGAAAATTCCATCAGAGCATTTTTTGTATCATTAATATCGAAATTGATCCTAAAATGCAGCGTAGAAGGAGAATGCAAAAGAAGCAAAACGACAGAAGCGGTAGAGAAGAAAACAATGTAGTAGCTAGAAGACAAAAATAAAATGCACAATCAAAAGACAAAACCAAGAAGTTGGATAACGCAACAGACGCAGAAGCAACAGAAAAGAGTAAAACACGCAGCCGAGTAGAAATCTCTCTCCCAACGTCTTTATACACATGAAAATCTATTTTGAAATATTATAAAAATATTAAAAGCAATATCATTACTGGCATCTAAGTCATCCAATTTGATGATCTATCTTCACCTGACTATCCAAAACTCGCCTGTTTTATGGTCCTAACAGAAAACTATAGAGCATATAGCCGATTGAATTGAGTTCAATTGAAACAGAAAACTTAGGGCACAGAAACGAAAAACTTAGGCATCTAATCAGTGCAAAAGTTCAAACAAGTAGAAGAAGCAAACAAAAATTAAGACAAATACGAGAGAGAGAGAGAGAGAGATACCTGTAGATAATGGTAGAGGAATCTAGGATTTTAAATGGGTCCAAGCTAAGGAATTCTCTATGTTGTTCGTGGTTAGCGAGAGAGAGAGAGAGCGAGATGGCTTGTGTTGGTGAGAGAGAGAGAGAGAGCGAGACGGCTTGTATAAGACGAGGACCTCTGTTGCTGTGTTGGTGGTTAAACCACAAGACGACAGCCTCGGTTGCTGTATATGTCCTTTTCACATTGACTTGTTTCAATTTACTTGACTACATGCATTGTTTTGGACCACTTCGCTTTCCCTTCCAATTAAATTAACTAATTGAAATAGCAGTTACCTCCTTTTTTTCCCCTTCCGATTCCCATAACTTGGCCTTGTATGTGTTTACTTGTGATTAATAATTGAGACTCAAATTTTAACACTAATTTCTTTTTTCATAGTTTAACAGATCAAGAATTAAGAAATGAGACTCTTTTTTAGACTCTTATTTGAACTATTTAATTTAGTATTATTTTAGTTTGTTCTGCTTAGAAGTTTTAGACTCTTTTTTTAGTATTTTTTAGATAAATTTTACTGTCTTAAATAAATGTCTAAAAACTCCACTAATTCTCAACTTATTCAAGACAATTATTAGATGCATCTAGACATAAACGTCTAAAAACCCCTAATTTTGGTGTAGTGTTAATTCACCAACAAAATTTTACAGCAATGCCCTTCACAAATCAACTTCTTGTTTAACGCAGAACCACTTCATCCACAAAAAAGACTACCTACAATACCCTTCTGCTGGGTTATATCACAAACATGTTCAAATACTTAAAAAAACGTGTTCTTCATACACGTAAGACAATTTAATTCAAAATGGAATTTTCAAAAAAAAATTTCATCAAATTCACATCTATTTAGGATAGAATTCTATTTTATCTAGAACATTATCCAACTAGATTTTTTAATCCAAGATAATAAAAAATATGCCAATTTAGGAAAAATATGCCAAAATAAAATAAATAGATATATTCAACATATATATAACAATCTCCCTCTTTTTAGCATATTTGTCACAAATACAAAGCTTCCCCTAAATCACATAATTTGGCATATAGATATTGAATCCACAATCCTAGAACTCCCCCTTAATCAAACATCAAGTTCCAAAGAGCATCTATCAAGTTCTTAAACATTTCTCCCCTTTGGGACAAAAGGTGCCAAAAAGCAAGACAAAAAGTCATAAAGTTAACTTAAAATCTCCTCCTGAATTGAACAATCACCAAAAACAATATGATGTCTCTCCTTTGGAACAAAAGTGTCAAAACGAAGAATGCCTTCAACATAATCAATCTCACCGGATAAAGAAACATAAAAATCAATAGTAGGTGCCGCGAAAGAATCATACTTACGCCAAGATGACAATTTATCACCATTCAAAATATTGAGAGATATGACCCAAAGAGAGAGAAATGCCCGAGAGAAAGACCCATACTGAAGAGAAAGCTGAAAAGTCTTCGGTGGAGTCAAATAGAAGTCACAATGCAAGCTACTAAAAAGATGAGATGATAATGGCAACATAAAAACTAAGGAAGAACTAAAGAAAACATTTTTTTGACTTTTCTTTTCCTTTTTTTGGTTTTTGTTTTAGAAAATAACATCAAACTATACTTCAAAATTTTAAAGCACACAATCCCTGTGCCCTTCAAAGAAATTCAAACCTGAGCTTATTCCTCGTCACATTATCTCGGTCATCAATTGTCTGATTGATTTCTTCATTTGAAGTAACTGACTTATCCTCAGTCTGAACAGTTGGTTCAAAAGCAGTAACTAACTATGAATCTGAACACTTTCTTATTTTTCCATCATACGTCTTTATGCTTGTCCTTGACCCTTTCTAACTCAAGTGGATTTCAGTACTGAAGGCTGATTCTAAACTGTATCTGAGAGATATAGGGTTCTTCAGTTTTGGCTTCTTTGAAACAATATCTGCAGTAACTTGTAGCATTTTGGCCTTATGTGCCCGATAACTCCGAAAAAATGACATATGGGAACAAATCTTCGATTCTTCCTCAATGTTTCTTTTTAGATAGAGATGGGTATATCAATTTTCTCATCATTCACCTTGGGGTACTCACCCTTATAGCCAATGCCTTAAAGATCCCCTTTAACGTTACCGATTTTCATTAACTTTTTTAGTTTTTCTGTGCCTCCATTCAACATTCTCAATCCCTTTTCGGTACTTACTAATTTCATTCTAGCTTCATAGTGTCGTCTAAACAAAACAATATAAATTAAGTTCTACCTAGACAAAACTAGAGGCAAGCGTACCTCGTCGATAAATAATATAAAATGGTAAGAACCGGATATCGTACCCAAGGGATTCCAACATACAAGATAATTAAATTAAACAATGCAAAATTACTCAGAAGATCAATAATTAATTGATTTGGAAATAAACTAAAGTAAGCGAATCAAGGAAATATGCAAGATGCAAAGTATGAATTAAAAAAAACTGACTAGATTTAATCAAATGATAAAATTTGGTTAAGGTGTCGGATTTCAATTGGATTAGACACTACAAATCGTAACGGTGGATTGATCTAAGAATTACTTCACTTAAGCAAGTCGAACCTAATATTCATAGGAATTCCCTTCTCTTCTAAATCTGAGTTACTCACTTGGTTCATAGATAATTCGGAATAAAAGGTATTCAATACGAGAATCCTAAAATTAAGTTCGTTAATCCTAGGTATCCTCACACAAAATCCTACAATTGGTCTACACTTTAGTCTTAAGTATGTTGGTTGATTAATTTTATGAAAAATTAAATCTCATTGGTTATGGCATTCAATCATCTAAGGCCTTAATCTAGGTGATCAAGCTAAATTAGGACTAAAAATGCATTCAATCAAGCAAAAACCAACACCACAAAAATTGTCCTAATCCAATATCAATCCTAACCTTAACCAAAAACAAACTTACTCATACATATCCATCAATACAACACAAATCATAGTCATAGTATAAAATTGCATTAAGTAAATCCACAAGAATTAAAATAAATAAGGAATAAAAATAAATTAAATCCCAGCAAAATTGTAGTTGCTAGGATGGAAAAGCTTTGGCCAAATGTTGTCTTCTTTTGAGGCTTGCGTGAATGGAGATTGCTTGTTGCGTTATTGCCAGTGGTCTGGCATGTGGGGCTGGTTCTACGTGGTTAATATGGTTACGTTGATGGAGTGTTGCTGCCGTTAGTTTGGTGCTGGCTGTGCTGTTAGTGAAGACGATGGTTGTTGCTCCCTTCCTTTCTGTACTGATGTGACTAATTAAATGGGGAGTTTTGTTACACCCTTACTGTTCACGCACACACTCTTCTCTGTTCTTTTCTCTTCACTTCAACGTTACTCACGCTACTTTTCTTTTCTGTAATCTCCACTCCTTCCTGGTGCAACTCTCTCTCACGTAGCTCTACTCTTCTCTACTCACGTTACTACCTCCGTTGTTGCTACTCCTACTACTCTCCTCTTTTCATGCATAGCTGATAGCTTCACTGTTTTCTTTTCACGCCCTCCAGCTACCTCCAACTATCTCCTCTTTTTTCTAGCCTTCATGTTGTTGTTTTATTCTATTTTCAACGCCTCCAGCTACTCTCACACCCCTTCACTCTTTGCGTCGCTACTTCTTCATTTGTTTCTTTTCCACTCAATATTTATTTCAGCTCTCTAGTTTTTTCCACACATGGCCAACCTTGTTCTCTTAGCCAGAACGTTATCGTTTTTGGGCACCCAAAAACGTGAACTTTTTTTCTTCTTTTTTTTCTTTGCTTCCTTTGAGAGTTTTCTTGCTTTAGGCATTTAAAGGTTCCAAATTTAATGTGTGCCTAAAATTAAAACAAATAACTCTTAATTAGTGCAATTTAAACATTAAATGAACAAGAGTTTAGCAAATTATGTATCTAAATTCAATATAAAATGTCCATTAACAATACCCCACACTTGAATTGTTGTTTGTCCTCAAGCAACTTACTTGGATCACAACCAACATATTCTGTCATTTCATTTTCAACGAGAATGAAGTGTTTGTAATCCTTTAAACTTTGGCAAACTCAAGTATCAATCTACTACATATATCATAATCTTTTCATCAATGCACATAAACAAAATCAAAGGTAGATTTCCTTGATCAAAAGCAAGCATAAAATTAAAATGGACATTCCTCACGATATTCACTCATGTCACTCAAGTGTATAAGGGTTGTGTTTCACTCAAAGCTTCCTCTAAGAAATTACACTACTATAGGCTTGCAAATTCACCCATTGCTCACTACATAGAGTACATGTCATCATGGATAAAAAAAAGGCTTTATTAAAGGTTGTAATGGGGCTTAGGTTAAGGTAATATAAAAAGGGCAAATGCTACTTACAAGCATTCATAAAGCACTAAGTAATGTTGGACAATCAAAAAGTAATTCTGAGATGTGCAAATAGAAATACGAGACTACAACTACCCATCACTATTCAATACTATTGTTTGATCTCTCTTTTCTTTTCTTTATTTTGTTGTTTTTTTGTTTTTTTATAACACTATATATAAAAGAAGATGGTAGTAGTACAACTCAACAACAACTGAGTAGATGTATCTCTAAAATATCTCAGAATAGCATATAAAACAAAAGTTCCTAAATCAAGGATATCAAATACTTAGTACGTCATTCAACTTGTGAAAGGTTTAGGCTAAAAAGTTTTCAGGTTTCAATGTAGTGTGATTAATACGAAAACAAACAAGGTTAAAGGCTCAAAAAGGGGTAGCAAGGGAAAAATGATTTGGTGGGTCATTTAAGCTAAAGGTTAAAAACAAAGAAGTCATTTATCATGTCCATAAGGCATGCAACTAGCAATATCAAATAGGTTTAGAACAAGTTCTGAAGGTAATTTACATAGAGAAGCATCACAGACAACAAAGAAAATAAATAACTATGAGATGCAATTATATAGCTCAAGACCTCACATGTGCTTAAATGAAAGCCCACCAAAACTCCATACATTGCTTCATCACTCAAACATCAACTATTGATTAAGTTTATGCAATTAACTACTTCAATCAATTCACATGGTTCACTATCTTCTCAAGCTGCCTAATCCAAATTCATACATACAGCTTAATTCTCCTTCCAACTACTTTGACAGAATCATATGGCAAATGAGACTACCAAAAGAGTCGCAACCTTTCAAGTGTGTATCTCTTAACATTAACATCAATACCATAAACATCACCATGCATATAATCTCAATCCCCCCATACTTAATATGAACATTGTCCCTAATGTTCAAGTAATTAACAATCAAACACAAAGAGGGAAAAAAGGAAGCAGAAACTTCCCTAAAAAAAATTGGCTAAGAGCTCCTTGCCACCAACCACATAACCCTAAAGAAAACTCAAAACAACTCAAAGAAATGCATTAAACTAGAAAGAAACATAAAGGAAACAACGAGAAAAGAAAAGAAAGAAAACTACAGTCCTACTGAAAGGCATGCATTGTAATCAAGGAGGCGAAGTGTCATGAAGAGACAATTGCTCCTCATAATTATCCACAAATCTGGACATATATAATTTAGCTCATTGTCCATTTATCTTGAAGGGGTTTTCATTTTCTCGTTTACCTCAAGGACCCCAAAAGGAAGGACTTGGATCACCTTGAATGGGCCATACCACCTTGACTTAAGCTTCCTTAGAAAAAGGCAAAGACGGGAGTTGTAGATCAATACCTGGTCGCGTACCTTAAAATCTCAATGGAGGATCTTCTTGTCATACCACTTCTTCACACGCTCCTTATCCAACTTCGAATTGTTATTAGCATCTAAACGGAACTCTTCAAGCTCGTGAAGCTACATAAGTCTCTTAGCACCTGCAGAAGACAAATCAACGTTAAGAAATTTGGTATCCCAATATGCACGATGCTCTAACTCAACTGGAAGATGACAAGACTTGCCATACACTATCTTAAATGGTGACATGCCTATGGGTGTCTTAAATGCGTTCCTATATGCCCAGAGTGCATCATTTAACTTTAAAGACCAATCCTGCCTAGAAGCATTAACAGTTTTCTCTAATATTTTCTTTAATTCCCTGTTTGAGACTTCAACTTATTCACTAGTTTGGGGGTGGTATGGAGTAGCAACCTTATGGGTTACCTTATACTTAGCTAACAATGAATCAAAAAGTTTGTTGCAAAAATGCGACCCCCATCACTAATGATAGCCTGAGGTGTGCCAAAACGTGTAAAAATATTCTTCTTAAAAAACTTAACAACAACTCTAGCCTCATTTGTGGGCAATGCCTCTGCTTCCACCCACTTGTTAACATAATCAATAGCAACCAATATATATTGATTGGAGAAAGACATAAGGAATGGTTCCATGAAGTCTATGTCCCAAACATCAAAAACCTCACATACGAGAATGTTAGTCAATGGCATGACATGTCTCCTACTAATGTTCCCGACTCTTTAACACCTATAATAAGATTTGAAAAATGCAAATGCATCCCTAAATAAGGTGGGCCAATAGAAACCACACCTAAAACCTTATGAGCTGTCCTAGATGCACCATAATGTCCCCTAGCCTCTTTAGAATGACAATGATGTAACATAGAGGACATTTCCCCTTCAGGAATGCAGTGCCTAACAATACTATCCACACAAATCTTGTAAAGCAAAGGATCATCCCAAAGATAGTATCTTACCTCAGACAAAATTTTTTTCTTTTGAGCATAAGAAAAATCAGGGGGATAGATATTACCAGCAAGGTAATTTACATAGTCTGCAAATCAAGGAGTTACTGTCATAACCATTAGATGCTCATCAGGAAAAGTCTCGTGAATGTCCTTCATTGTTGCACTCTCCATGGAAACTTCATCTAACCTCGATAGGTGATCAGCTACGAAATTCTTGGCTCCCTTCTTATCCCTCAGCTCAATGTCAAACTCCTACAAAAGTAACACCCAACGAATTAGTCTTGGTTTAACATCTTGTCATCAAGTATTTCAAGGCTGCATGGTCAGTATACACAATCACTTTAGCAAAACCAAATATGAGTGAAATTTGTCAAAAGAAAACAAAACTGCCAACATCTCTTTTTCTGTGGTGGTATAATGGCGTTGTGCGTTATTCAATGTCTTACTTGCATAAAAAATGGAATGAAAGGTTTTACCTCGTCTTTGGCCTAAAACAACACCCACTGCACAATCACTTGCATCATAAATTAATTTAAAAGGAAGATACCAGTCAGGAGATAAAAGAATAGGTGTAATCACAAGCATATCCTTTAATAATTGAAAAAATGCTAAACATTTATCGTCAAAAGCAAATACAACATCTTTTTCAAGTAACTCAGTTAAAGATTTAGCAATCTTGGAAAAATCCTTAATGAACCTACGGTAAAAACTAGCATGGCCTAAGAAACTTCTAATATATCTAACATTGTTTAGTGGTGGAAGTTTCTTAATGACATCAATTTTTTCTAGGTCTACCTCTATACCCTTGCTGGAAATCTTGTGACCTAAAACAATGCACTCCTATACCATAAAATGACATTTTTCCCAATTAAGCACTAAATGGGTCTCTTCACACCTAATCAAAACTAAGTTATCCAGGCATGCATCAAATGAAATACCAAACACAGAGAAGTCATCCATGAAAATTTCGATGCAAGATTCAAGTATGTTAGAAAAAATAGCCATCATATATCTTTGAAATGTAGCTGAAGCATTATATAACCCAAATGGTATGCATCTATATGCAAATGTACCATAAGGACATGTAAAAGTTGTTTTCTTCTGATCTTCTGGGGCTACCAGAATTTGCAAATATCTACTATATCCATCTAAGGCACAATAAAAGTTATGTCCAGCTAATTTCTCAATCATCTGATCAATGAAAAGTAAAGGAAAATGGTCTTTCTGGGTGGTATCATTCAACCTCCTATAACTATGCACATTCTCCACCTAGTTAACTTCTTAATGCTATTAATTCATTTTTCTCATTTTCAACCACAGTGGTGCCTCCTTTCTTTGGCACCACTTGCATAGGACTAACCCAATAAGAATCAGAATTGGGGTAGATAATACCTATATCTAAAAGCTTTGCTACCTCATCTTTCACTACCTCCTTCATGTGTGGGTTAAGTCTCCTAAGGGGTTGCACCATCGGCTTGCTTCCATCCTCCATGAAAATATGGTGCGTGTAAAAAGAAGGGTTTATACCTTTAATATCTGTAATGGACTACCCAATGGCCTTCTTGTGGTCTCGCAGTACCCTCAACAGCTGGTCCTCTATAGCACCTAACAAACAAGAAGAAATGATAACTGGTAAGTGCTCAGGTGGGTTAAGATAAACATACTTCAAATGATTTGGAAGAGGTTTAAGGTCAAGAGAAGGAGGCTCTTAAATTGAAGGCTTCAAAAATAGCTTAGTTGGACGTTGGAGAGTCTCGTATGCTCTATAATGTGTCCAACAAGCCTGCTCCAACTCAACTCCATTGTCCTCCAATTCTTCTTGCAATTCTTCCCCTAAATCTTCGATCATTTCTTGCGCTCCCCCTTCTAACAATTCTGCATAACCAATAGAAGAATTATCAACATCAGAAGAATAAATATCAATAAAATGGTAGGAGTCAAGAGTAGAAGGATGCTTTATAGCATTGAACACATCCAACACTAGTTCTTCATCTTGAAGTCTCAAAATGAGCTTTTCACGTTTCACATCGATGATGGTCCTTGCAGTGGCCATGAAAGGTCTCCCAAGAATGATGGGGATGTCTCTATCTTCCTCAATATCAAGGACTAAGAAATCCATCGAAAGATGAACTTCTTGACCTTGACCAATACATCCTCAATGATTTCCTGATGGGTGTCGAAACCACCAAAAATAAATTACCTACTCTAAAGATTTGTAAATAGTGATGAGCAGGGTCGATCCCACAGAGACTGGTCAAGCTTATTTCTAAAGTGCTAGAATAGA
>JAOQML010151197.1:0-14351 GCA_027568935.1 Erythroxylum urbanii | reverse complement strand
GCCAATTTAGTTATCCACTTTCTGTACTTTATGTTTGTGGTTTCAAAAAAAAAAGAGGGTTTTGCAAAAGAAATTGATTAAAGTGTAATATGTTTCATTTTCGGTTTGAGCTAATCGAAATTCTGCTATAACACAAAATCTTGGCAATTCTTGTAAACGAAATGTTTCTGAATAAAAGTGGGCCCAAATCTGTGATTATTGATTTGCGCATATTCAAAAAAAAATACCGACTTTTGATTGTTTAGTGATGTAGCACACCACCCTCGCGGGGCACGAACTCAGATATCACCATCGATATCGAGTTCGGGTCCAGCGAAAGTGGGGTGTTACAAAACGGTATATTTTAAAACTTTTTCTGAAATCAAAACATAGCAGAAGCATAAACACCAAATCAACATGCTTCAATCCATACATGATACGGTATAAGGAAAATAAATATAATAAGAACAAGAACAGAATATTACTGACTCCTTACTACAGCTTTAACTCATCACTGCTGTGTCCGCAACCAATCTGATCTACCGCTTGTTCTCCTTGGACAACTTAGTTATCAAGATCCTTTGGTGGGAAAGGAGAAGAAAAATATAGAGGTTTTCTTTGTATGTTCAGCTAGCTTAGAAAACAAATGAGACCTTCTCACTTTACTATATTCGGCTAGCTTTTTTAAAACAAAAAAGAGATATTCTATTTTGTTATGTTCGATGGATTGGAGAGAGTGTGGAAAGAGACAAAATTCATTTTAGCATCAAAATGCCATCATCAGCTATTGAGCGAAAGAGAGTAGAAATAAAAAACCACTCACATTCCTTTTTGGCCAAAAAATTCTAAAAGACCACCAACCCTTTTCGATACAACACTTTGGCATTATATTGGAGTGAGTGGAGATTGATAGAAAAAAAAAGAACACACTATACATTCTTTAATCAAAAGAAGACAAGAGGGCTGCACGTTTTTTGTTTTTAAAACCGTCAAAACAATTAATGAATGATGAGCACTACCTCATTCATTAATCAAAAGAATGCACAACAAAAGGCTGCACGTTGTCTTCTTTAAAACCAGCCATTAAATCCAATTAAAATTGAGAAGCATGATCGAGTTCTACATCTTTGTAGAATTCGCTTTTACTTATCCATTTTTTTATTTTTTATTTTGTTTCAATTTAATTAATCTAATTAATTAAATCAAACCAAAATCTAGCCCAATATTAAATATTCGTTTAGGCTTATAATTAACAAATAATTAGTGTAAGCCCAACATGTAATTATAAGCTTAAAACTTAATTTAATTAACTCTTAATTAAATTATTCCAGTCTTTTTGGCCCTAATCCAATTCTTCCAATTCTCTCCAAGCTGTCTTTTTTTTATAACCTCTATTTATTTTTCTTACTTTCCTTGATAACCTTCCCAAAAGCCAAATGGGGAATCTAATTGGACTTAAATAATTCAAGCTCTAATAAGCCCGGAATTAATTTAATCTCATTAGAATTAATTCCAACTTATTAACCAAATGGCATTCCACTAAAGACAATTGGTTGAACTCTTGAATTACTTAAAATTATGAGAAAACAATGTCCAATCGCAAACTCTATCATGAACCATATTATAGCCATCTGCATAGTAAAGGGTGAAATTACCGTTTTGCCCTTATATTGGTTTTACCTTCTAGATCTCCCGTTTTACTCTACATAGTGATTAACACAACGTTTTACTTTACATAGTGATTAACACAAAAAATATAATCTTGGTGTTAAGACTTGATAGGTAGCTAGTCCATCAAACTACTGGCACTAGTTTAATCACCAATCTCCGTAAAATATCTAGAAGTGATGATATCACTATAAACTCTTTATTTGAGTGAATGTTCCCTGATGCAAGTTTCAACTAATAATTCTAACATGCAGACACTAGATTGATACCCTATAAAAATTCATTCTGATCATATCAAGAATTATAACGAAACACACATGAGTTCACCACTCATCAAGATTGTGGTTCGTAATAAACGAATGCTAAGGTGTATGTTTTAAAATTAAAGTATTGGCCTACTTTATTCTTTAAAAAACATAGGTGATTCCAAATTCATTTAATAGTGCCATTATCGATAGTCAACTACCATCATGATTTAAAACTCATCATTTCCTTGAAGTAAACTCCTTTACTTACATGGAAGTAACTTGCAACACTACAATCTAAACCATAATCAAGCGACCAACTTGATTATTCGACTGTGAATCAATTAATTTAGATTCTAATAATACACATGTTTCCCATACATCTCTATGTATATGTCTATTACTTACAAAAGAATCTTGGTACCTTATGACTAGTTATATAATGCTCAGACAAATAAAACTAAACTCTTTTATTTTATTAATAATAAATATTTTCATTACAATATTTTAACTGAAAGAAAATTAAGTTATATGTAAATACACTTGCTTTCTAAGGTACTATATTTACATAAACCTAACAGTTTTAAGCTAATCAAAAGGAGTACTATGGTGTCTTGAAATGGGAAGAATTAGTGTGATAGTTTAGAAGTGAAATGAATGTGATAATGGAGTAAAATACGTGCGCAGAAAATATGATGAATGTGTATATGTATATGTTCTATTTTTGGTGTTTATGATAAAACATAGATTATGATTTGATTGTGAATGATATTGAGCTGAAATAGAGGTAACAATGAATGGGAAATGATGAGGAATTAAGCTAGAAATGATAGACTAAGCATAAGAAGTGTTAGATGCAACTTGAAGGAGATGGAAAGCTGGAAAATTTGGAAGAATTTGGCTAGGATTTTCGGATGGAAGCAACCCACGATCATGGGAATGCCATATAGGGGCTGAAACTTTCTATTTTTATAACCCATGATTGTGGGAAGTCATCCACGATTGTGGGAATGGTTTATACATGGAATATGCTTCTTTTAAGTAAGGTTTAAAATAATAAATGGTTAAGTACTTTCCTATGATGCATTTAGGCTTGAATGAAGCTTGAAATGAACTTATTTTAGTGAGGGATTAAGTGATTAAATGAATGATATGTTTAGGGTGATGATAGGGGTTATAACTTAAGAAAAGATTGTTAAACATCAAGTGTTCAAATCTGAAATTTTGGAGATGTTATAAGAATGAAAGTGATCCTATGAAGGCTAATATGATCCAGAGAAGGTGAATGATGTGTCTTAAGTAAAGGTGAATGATAAATTGGATATTTTGTGATCTTTTAATGCTAAAATAACATTAATGAATGGTTGAACGATGAACTTAGAATAATCTTATACAAATGAGGTGTAATCCTAAGAGTAAGCTAGACTTATACAAATGAAAATGTTTGAATGATTCAGACACATGTTTAAGGTTATGTATACCCAAGATTATCATTGAGCATGCATTATACATGACACATATACATATGTGTATGATTTAATACTAATGTGATTGTGTAACTAAGTAATGTGTAAATGTGTATGTGTTACATGATCTAGAAGAGCAATTAGAGCGACAACATCCAGACATTGACGGGACATTGAGGCAATAACTATCTGGAACTTACTGTGAGTAACTTAGATGGTCTTACACTAATTTATTGTTTGTTTAAATTCTATATTGAATTATTATGTGATGTGAATGTGTTGATTCTGGATATTGAATGTCTGAGGCGTTTGATGTATGAAGAACATATTGGAAGTACTCATTGTATGTGAATCGTCAGAAATAAGTGTACTCAACATTATTGTTAAATGCCTGACGGACTTAGGTTCGAAGAAAAATATGAATGATATTGTGAACGTGAATGTGAATGTGAATGATATAACAAAAGTGATTGATTGAATACATATGATGCATTTCATTACATGAATGAATGATAAGCTAAAGGTAGTTATGACCAGAGTCACCAGCGAAAAGACCTTAAAGCTCAGAATGTGGTAAGAGCCTCTGGTTCACTATGTATAATGAGCCAAGTATCCCCAACAGATATAGGATAGTTATTAATGAGCCCGATATCCACAATCAATATGAGACAGTGAAAAAGGCACTCAAACATAACAACTTAATAATTGGAAAGTGAGTCTTATAAGCATTGTATATACATTTGATATATATGTTTTAAATGATTAAAATGTATTGTCGAATTATGTTGAATGGGAAATGTGCAATTAGTGAACAAATCGGTATGCGATGCTATTTGATGATTAGTGAATTGATGTGCAATATATGCTATTACTTATCTGAAATTGAATGTGAATCGTGAATATTGCTGTGTCTGGTATGGGTGAGCCATCGATGATGGGTAGCTCACTAAGTTTGCAAAACTCATCAAAATTACAACATTGACTTTTCAGGTACAAGAAAGGGGACTTAGCTTCTAAGACGACTTAGAAGAAACCTAGTACTACTTTTGGATAGAGGAAATGGCTCAAAGGTCGGTTAGCTGAGACTTAAGAGTTAGATAGAGTTTTATATATTTCCTCATTTATGTAGCATATTTTTGTAAACAGAGTTGTAAACTTTATTTGGCATTTAATACTATACATATATGGATGATGTATGTAATGCTACAATGTATGTTATGTTTTATGAAATGAAATGAGGAATTGGGGTTTTAAATATTGTGATATTCGTGTTTTAATTTATGAAGCCATGAGATAAGTGAAAGTGATTGCTCTAACGCACTGCTTCTATAGGGCATGTGCTCTAATTTCTGATGGATGTACAGGCATGTGTCGGATGGGCGTGGGGTGCTACATTAAAGGTTTTGTCGGACAGCAAAAACAAGATCTGGATGTCTGCAAGAGGAAACTAGCTAAAACTCAAGCATCTTGCTGCAATCATCCTATGGATAATGAATTACGGACGGTTAAGAATAGATGGTTGAATGAGTATCAAGAACAACTAGCATTCCATAATTCAATCCTTAAACTGAAGGCTAGACTAAATTGACTCAAAGATCAGGATTCTAACACCCGCTTCTTTCATGTTTCTCTATTGTCAAGACATAATGTGAATACCATAGCAGCATTATAAGATAGTGGGGAGATTTGATCACAGATCAAAAGGAGCTACTAGACTCAATAAGAAGTTATTTCCAACAATTAATGGGGACCACAGATAACCCTCCATAGGGTTTCAATGTCAAAAATGTTTTTGAAATTTCTCTCCAACAGGAACTCGTTGACAAATTAACCACTCCTTTTACCTCACAAGAAGTCAAGGAAGTGGTGTTCAACCTTCATCCTTCAAAAGTACCAAGTCCAGATGGATTCACTGCATGCATTTTTCAAACCACCTGGGAGATAACCGGGCCTCTATTTGCAAAGGCTGTCCTGGAGTTTTTCTCATCTACCAAATTACTTAAGGAGGTGAATCACACATATATTTGCCTTATTCCTAAGCAGAAACATTCATCTTCCATAACTGAATATAGACCTATATCCTGTTGCACTACTGTCTATAAAGTGATTGCTAAGTTGCTTGCTTAAAGTTTGAAACTTATACTATCAGAAGTTATTCAGATGGCACAAGCCGAGGAGAAGTATTTGAGACAATATACTCCTCTTACAAGAGTTGCTAAAGGAATATCAGTCATGGAAACCTATCAAAAGTTGTCTAATGAAAATTGATTTTTTCGAGGCGTATGATACTATCAGATAGAGGTATTTGCAAGATTACCTAGAAGCTATAGGTTTATCACCCAAATTCAGA
Organism: Erythroxylum urbanii; assembly: GCA_027568935.1. NCBI lineage: Eukaryota > Viridiplantae > Streptophyta > Magnoliopsida > Malpighiales > Erythroxylaceae > Erythroxylum > Erythroxylum urbanii. The sequence continues at coordinate 8,643 of JAOQML010151197.1, read as the reverse complement.
GATTGGCTATTAATATGTATCCGAACACCCTCTCTCAGTGTAATGGTGAATGGCATTCCATCTTTACCTTTCATTCCAACCAGAGGTATTAGGCAAAGGGATCCTCTTTCCCCTTACCTTTTTACTTTAGCAACGGAGGGGATATCTAGATTGATTTCCAAACTTATTGCCAGTAATGGAAGATTTCACTTACACCATAAATGTAAACAACTTTAGTTAATGCATTTGATCAATGTAGATGACTTGATGCTACTCAGTGGTGCAAACAATCACTTCATCATAATGTTAAAATTTATTTTTCATATATTCTCATAATGGACTAGCTTACAGGTGAATATGGAGAAGAGCCATATGTACATATCCTCATATGCACAAAATAAAGAGGAAATCACTAACATTGTTGGTTTTAGTTTGCACATCCCTCCTTTCAAATATCTGGGAGTGCCAAGGAGCCCAAATTTTCTTATTTCATTCCCTTGATAGAGAAGATTAAGGAAAAGATCAATACTTGGTAGAATCAGTTTCTATCAATGGCAGCGAGGTTGACTCTCATCACTTCGCTACTGAATAGTTTGCATATTCATAGTCTACACATGTTATTTTGCCTAAGCGGGTTAACAAGAAGATTGATAGAATTCTTAAAGCGTTCTTTTGGTCAAGAAAAATTGAAAATGGTAAGAAGGCCAATGTAAAATAGAGTGACATTACTCTAACAAATAGTCAAGGCAGACTCGGAGTTATCTCAATTCAAAAATGCAAAAGGTTCTTTTATGCAAAAGAATATGGCGACTTTTCAGTGACAAAAAAGAATTACGGATCAAGTGGATAAATGAATATAATCTTTGGGATTAGAGTTTCTGAAAACTAAAAATTCTAGAGAATATTCCTAGACTTTCAACTACATTCTTAACTTGAGGAGCTTGGTATATCCATACATTAAGCATCAGTTAGGGAATGGTGCAGGCATTTGGTTTTAGTTCGATAATTGGACGTCATATAGTCCATTTATTCAGAGAGAACCATCACCACTCAGAATCCTTATCCCATTGAAAGCAAGAGTCTCTTCACTTATCCATAATGGAGAATGGGGTAGCAATTTTAGAGGTTTCCCCTTACTTTCAAAGCACTTGCCTCCTCTTCCTGATGTAATAGGCAAGGATAATATCATTTGGCTGCCTAACCCAAAAGGTACATTTCTTAATAGTACCTTTCATAAGATACTGTCGAGTGATGCTAAATGGATTCCTTGTTTTGATATTATTTGGAGACAATCTTTAAACTTGAAAGCTTCCATTTTCACTTAGTTAGTAATCAAAAATCGACTCAGAACCAAGGATAAGAGGTTTGGGAATTATGATCCCATTTGTGTTTTATGTAAACTTACAGCAAAGAGTCGGAATCATTTATCTTTTAAATGTAGTTACACCCAGGAGAGATAGAGCAGGATAATGAGTATGCTACAACTACCCAGGTTTACATTTTAATATAGGGAGACACTTAACATAATTATTGTCAGGACCAAGCTAAGAGAACCAAATGGAACACTTATTAAAATAGCTTTTACTACCACCATCTACTCCATTTGGAGGGAGAGAAACAAGAGATTATATAAGGAAATCGAAGAAGAAAAATATCAGATCACGGAACACATTGTCAATTGGGTTCAAGTCGCATTCATAGCTCACAATAAACATAGTGCACTTAGTAATGAGTTAAAAAAATAGCTTGAAGTTGTCATGGTTGATCATTTTAGCTCTCTATAGACACCCATTATGTACTGATTGAAGTATAACAATGTGACTCATTGTAATGGTGTGATAACTTTTGCTATGATTAATGTAATTTCTTTCATTAAAAAAACAGCTTAAAGAGGGAGATAGAAATATTAAATTTTTTATGGCTAGAAGGAACCATAATAAGATCAATACCCTTTTAGATGCTTCATGGAATTTTTTTTATGATCAAAGAGTGCTTAAAAAATATCTTTTGATTACAAAAACCTTTTTGGTGAATAATCAAATTGTGAATCCTCTATGAAAGTGCCTAGTAGCTTTTTAGTCTCAACATTAGATCCCTTTTAGATTGAAATTCTCACTAAGTGCTTCATTACTTCTAGTTTCTAATCTAATCTCTTTAGCCTTAACCTTAATAAAGCCTCAGCTCTAGATAGTTTTAATGCCCATTTTTCCCAAAATCCTAGAGTATCACTATGAAACAAGTTTTTACAACAATGTGGGAAATCTTTGATAGTAAGAAAATGTTTAAGGAGCTTAATAAGACCTACATTTATTCTATCCCTGAAAAGGCAAATCCCATCTCTTTTATGAAGTCAAAACTATATCCTATTTCAATTTGATCTATAAGGTTATCTTTAAGATGTTAGCTCAAAGGTTAATAGCAGTACTTAAGCTTTTTATCAATCCCTATTAAAGTCAGCTATTCAAGGAAGAAATATTAGTGCTAATATTCTTCTTGTACCAAAATTCTTTTAAGGATTATGACACCAAATCCTTAATGAAAAGTTGTTATCTAAAGATTGATTTTAATAAGGCTTTTGATTTATGACTAGAATTTCATTATCAACTGTCTCTATACTTCTGGATTTCCTAGATTATTTGTTAAATGGTTTCAATATTGTATCTCTAAAACTTCCTTTAGCATTCTAGTGAATGGTGAGCTTATTAATATGTTTTAAGGTACTAAGGTTCTTAGGCTAAGGAATTCTTCATCCCCAACTCATTCACACTTGGTATTGAAGTACTTACTACGCTTATAGCTGGAAAGATAGAGTTGGGTGGCATGTTTAGGTACCATCATAAATGCCAACATTTTAAAAATTTTAACCTAGATTTTTTTAATGAATTGCTTCTCTTTTGTGGTGTTAATCCTCAATCTCTTGGTATATTCATAAACTCATTACCTTATTGGCTAAGCTCTCAAGACTATCTATCAATACTTCATTTTTTATAAATGACCATCTATCAGTACTTGCAAAAGGATTCTCTATATATATCAGTAGGAGCTCAAAATATGAATTCTCTTTGTAATTCTTTTCAATATCTCATGTCTTCTCCCTAAAAAAAACCCCTTTTAAAGATATGGGAATCTCCATTACCACTAATGATCCTCCCCTAGAGATTGTATAACTCTACTTAAGGATATTAAGAAAAATATTTGTAGCTAGAAAATTTGATCTCTAAATTATGTAGTAAGACTCTAGCTTAATATTATACAATCTCAACAATCATTAGAGTTTTCAAATGGTACTTCCCAAAAGCCTTATCAAAGATATATAAAAATTATTAATAATTTTCTATGGTTAGAGAAGTTGAGAAGCTTTCTCCTTCCCAGATTAAATGGTGGTTGATTATGGGTTAGAAGGATACACACATATTGTCTTATTGACAAAGACTTTTGGGGTATGAATTCAAGTAAGGAGCATTCTTGGAACTTAGTTTCAAATGCTAAATACAATAAAAACAACTTAGTTAAGAATTTAAAATCTTGATTCAAAATCGATAAGATACCTAGTTTTGGTACAGTAAATTATGTAATTTAGGATCCTTCTATATAAGAATCAATTTGAATTCATTGAGGCTAAGGATATTTAGAAATGAAAAAGTAAAAGAAAATATCCAAAATGAGGAATTGAGCTATAATAGAATGGGTTTATCCCTGATAGAGGTTAGTTTGCCTAGTTATAAACTTGATCTATGTTCTTTTGATTATATAATTTGACTGATTGATAAATTAAATAGATTCATAAAAAAATCTTGTTTAGAAATTTTCAAGAGGCAAAATTAGAAGTTAAATTAGTATAAATTGATTTTTTTGAAGTCTAATAGCCTTAAGTCGTTCACTTAATAGTTAGCAATAAAACTAAGAATGAAAACTAGAGATAGACTCAAAAGATGTTTAGACCTCACCTGTCAACTTTGTAAACTCTTTCTTAAATTAATAAAAAATTTTCAATGCCATTTTTCACAAGCATTATGCAATTTTATTATTTAACTTTTTACTTGCTCTTTCTTGAAAAAGGAATGGCCAAGTGGATTGGGGGAGGAATCAACTAAGACAATTAGGATGCGACTCCAACTTGTTTTAAATTACTCTAAGTTACAATATATATGCAATATGAAGTGAAAGGAATAATCGATTCTACCAAGAAAAATTCCTTAATTGCTCGACCTTTATATCCAAAACCTTGTGCTTAATTAGAGAAACAATGATTTCTAAAGTTGATGATAAACCAAGTATTTAATATAGCATCAACTAAAACTTACCTAGTTCCTTAAAGTAGTATCTTAAGTTAACTATTACTCATTGCTTACAGAAGCATAAGCATAACTCCTTTTCTTATATAACTTTTCTTCCTATGTTCTTAGTTATTCTTTTTTATTTTTTAAGTTAGTTCTTAATAATTCTTATTTTTTCTTAGTGGTAAGATAGATCTTTAACTTATTGTGTGTCTTTTTTCTCCTTCTATGGGTTATTCTCCTTTGTAAAGCCTTAAGCTCCCTTCTTTATTCAATATGTAACATTTAAAAAATATATATTCTTTTCACCCCTCTTATTTTTTAAAAATTATATATTCTTTTCACCCCTCTTTGTAATAAAAAATTGAAAGATATGAATCTCATATCATAATCACGTTTTAATTTATAAAATATCTTTAGATGCTAATTCTTTTTGTAAATTGTCACTTAAAGCTACGTCTTGAATTATCTATATGAAAATTAATATTACATCCAACTATTAGCTTGAATTAAATCATCTTTAAGGAAATTCAAAGAATAATTCAACCTACTTTATAAATAAGATTAAGTCATTTGTTACAAAGACAATACTAAACATATAAAGAAACTAGCCATATATCATCTTGAGACCAAAAAATATAAGTGATCTCTAATAAGCTCCAATATGTTTAAATGATCTTCAAGCTTACTCTCTATCAAAAATGACTGTAAACTTTGTCTTTATAGGGTTGTCTCTCCCCTGATGACTAACCCAAAGTCTTCAATAATTAATAATAAGAAATGAAAGAGATCCTCAAAACTAGGATTTCTACTACCTTTTATCACAAGTGCAGTTTAGGATACAATATGTCCCATACCATATATCTTATTACTTCTTTTTTTGAAGAGAGAAATATGCTTTTACATGCTTGTATCTTAGACTATGTATCTTATATAAATTTTATGGGGAAGGAAATAGGTTTAGAAACTCCCATGTTTGAAATTATGGAACTTACTATAACTTTTTTATAAAGATACATTAGTTGAGAAATTTTTGTGTCTTAGGTTATGATATGTTTAATATTTCTCCATAATAATACATCTGTTTAGCCTATGTATCTCATTGTATCTTCATCTTTAGGTTGTTTAGAAGGAACACAGGTTGGCACATGATTATATGTCACGCTGTGTTTAGTTAAAATTTGTATTTTCATCATGTTTTCACTTTCAATCTTCTCTAATTCTTAACAAATACCATCCTAAGCCAACATCTTCTTAATTAACTAAAAACATAATATAAACCAATTAAAGTAAGGAAATTTAAAAATATAAAAAAAGTAAAACATTAGTGAAATATATATATATGTTTTATGTACATCAAGTATCCATGCATTTAAGTTTTTACTTGTCATCAAGCAAATCAATCTCAATCACTCTTAACTTAATCAAGTTTCAATTTTAAGAAAGTTCACTAATGTCATTAAAGTAACTAAAAGTGTTCATCAACTATTTATGTCTTTAAGTATTTGCACTAATTTTTAGATTATTTAAACCTAAATCATTATTCCATTAAAAATTAGCTTAATCCTAATAATTTAACCATATATAAACTAATATAAATTGTTAAAAATATTTCAAATTCAAGTACTTAATAACCCATATCGAAAAAAAATGAAAACATTTATGTTTGGTATTACTATAAAGCATTAGAAGCTTTTTTAAATCGTCATCCCAACATTTTGAAGCAAAGGTAAATAAAATATCATGAATATCCATAATTAATTAATTAGGTGTCTATTTTAAATTGTTACTAAAACCATTTTTGACTTCACGTAAGTTAAATTCATGAGTGACTTTATTTATACTTACTTTATTCACATTTTTTTTCACAAACATAATGGAATATTAAGCTTTTAGATAAGTTCAAATCTAGTTTAATTTATGTTAAAATCATACAAAAAGCCCCATTATGCAAATTAAGCATCAATCTAAACACCATTAAATCAAGGTGAAACTAAACTACTCATCAATGCTCTTCTCTATTAACCTAACCTAATTGAATTGTAACATAAGTTACCCTTTAATGAGTCCTCTTAATCACGTTTCTTTCATTGTTTTTTTCCCTAATACTTACTAATTGGCCCCTTTTTCTCTTTATTTCTCTTTATTTCTTCCTTTTATTTTCATAATTTTATAAAGAAAGAAACAACTGATTTAAACATTTTATCTAGTTATTATTACAATTTCTTGTTTTTGAAAACCAAGAATGAATTTTTTTTCTTGAATATTTCTCTATTTTCATTGTCAGTTCTTCTAACTCTTTATTCTTTGACTATTATTTTGCCTTTCTCCATTAACAACTTTATATTCCTTCAATTTTTTCTATAAATTTTTTCATTTTTATTTCTTAATTTCTTGCTCTTATTTATGTGTTCATCTATCCTCTTCTTTGGATCTCATTCACATAGTGCAAAGCCATAAAGTAGCAGTAAAATGAATCGATGCTAAAGATCTATGAGTGAGTGATTTTTGTTGAGCTACAAAAAATTGATGTCTTTATGACTTCATTTCTCAAATGTTCAAAGCTCAACCTAAAGATACCACTTGGATCAATGTCCTTCTCTCTTAGACTAGGGCTCTCTACACTTGATCTAGGCCTAGGTTTGACTGTTATCATATTCAAATTACTTAACTATTGGTTTTCACATTTTGAGTAAGTTTTGACTTTGAACTTTTTAATTTTTTTAGTGAAGCTTGAGTTCATGAAATCTAGATTGAAGGAATTTGAGGTTGATTTTTTTATAATGTTGATAAGTATCTTCTAAACTTGTAAATTTGTCCTTTTTCTTCATTTGCTTGTTTTGATATTAAAGTGAGGTCATTAGATTGGAACTGTAAAACTTATGTGATAAATAATCTAATGTATGTCTAATGATTTTCAAATGAATTCAACTTGTATATTTCAGCAAAAATTAATTTTTAAACAATTTTTAACCTATTGTTATATGTTTAGTATTTAAAGTTTGTTATTACATAATGAAGACAATTAATGAGGCTTAATAAATGGAAGTAAAGGATTTCATATCTACTGCAAGGACTATAATAAAAGAACTCTATAAGTTCATACGATTATGGAGGATGATTACACAACAATCATGTCTTAGAAAATTGTAGGTAATTTTACTTACACTACCCATTTGATTTTTGGTCTCCTTTTTTTTCCTAAACTTGATAAGGATGGAGCAGTTGAAATTAATGTCAGGTTGTTTGCACTTAGATCTGGAGGGTTTGCTTATGGCCTCAATAGCTAATGGCAATGGTTAGATAAAGATGATTTCTAAAGTTTTCAAGACATAGCATCTAATGGGAACTAATATGACATTACACTTTTTTTAGATATTGATGGCTATGTTTAATAAGAAGAAAATTTTTATGCCTTAGTTTCAAGTTAACATTAGGTGAAAAGAAAATTTTCACCATTACAATGGTGCAAAAGGAATATTATGTTTTTATAGGTCTTTAATAACATATTTAGGATAATGAAGATGATAATACATGTGTACAATATTTTGTCCTTTGCATATAGTTGGTAGTTTTTGCAACTATTCCAAATCTTATGTAGTTATTGTGAACTACATAAATTTTTTCTTAAATATTGTTAATGTGACTTGTGGATTGATATTAAATCATGAAATTTTAGAAGTTTTGCTTTAAATCATTATTATATAGTTGTAAAAGACTTCATTAAACATATGTTAGATGGTGAGTTGTATTTTAAACTTTTGAAATTAGTCAAGTAGTTAGTGACTCCATAGCTTTTTAAAGTCCATATGGTTCTGTTTGGCATGTATATTATTGATATCTATTTTAATTATTGAATTATGGTTAATGAAGTATTTTTCTTTCACTTTTATATATGTTAAATAGGATGTTCTTATTTCTCAACTGTTGGTACTAATGTTGGAATTTGTTCCTCAACTATTGATGTTATCGCTGAAAAATGTTAGATGCTTCTTTTTCTTCTCTTATGAAGTGGTAAATTCTTCCAATAAACAACCATCATCAAATGAACTAAAGCGTGATCACCACAAAAGAAGTTAGGATGTTATAGTTGTAGCTAAAGAATCTTTTTTAGCAAGGAAGATGGATAAGGACATTAATTGAACTACCTTCTATTGAGCTTTTTGATGTGATTAAAATTCTAAATGTATAACTACTTCTACTATTAAACTTGGCTACATTGGTTTTTAAAATATGAATTTATCTTCTAAATTATCAAGTTTTTGTTATCTTTCTTTTCAAATTTTTTGTTTCCTTAATTAAGCACCAAATTCAATTACCTATATTGGTAAATCAATATTATATTCATTTAGCTTACAAATTTTAACGTTTAACTAATGCAAATAAA
>JAOQML010151196.1:12912-29164 GCA_027568935.1 Erythroxylum urbanii | reverse complement strand
CAACTGGCTCCTTATTATGCCTTTTAGAAGTTGCAATCTTTTGAGTGATTTCATCGATTAACAAAGTTAAACTAGGACCTATTTTGATTCACAATTTTCAAATCTCATGTGCCTCCTTGAGCAATTTAATGTTACAATGATTAAAGTTGCAATTTAAAACCTTTGAACTAAATGCTCCTTATATTATCGATAAGATCTTTGTTTCCTTTTTGCTTAGAGACTTAAGCCTTATAGAGCTTACGAATATAGTTTTAGAAGGTTCTATTACACTAATTCAATTATACTACAATATTCATATGTTTAGGACTTTATTGTTAACCCCGGATCTCAGTTCTTATTTTGTGGCGACAAGGGGCTAAAATTTAAGGGACTTTTAAAATAAAAGTATATATATTTTAGGGGACTTTTAAAATAAAAGTATATATATATATAACATCAAGATAAAAAGAATTAAATTCTTAGTGGGAGTAAAAACAATTAAAAAATAAAACAATTTCACGGTCGTGACAACAAGGAGTCACAGGCGTCAGAGGGAAGAGAAGTCGCGATCGTGAGCTTCCAACAAAAATAACATTTGCACGATCGTGTAAATTGATGAACAGTATAACTTTTGCACACCCACTTCTAATCTTCATAACTTTCAATCTCAAAGTCCAAATATTATAAGCTTTATGTCGCTAGAAAGCTAAGAAAAAGAGCTATAACTTTCATAAGGACAATTTTGTCTAATTCTATCTAGATCTGTACAATTTATTCATTGAAGTTCTAGAACACATTTTATCCCCTTTTTCCTTTCTCTATGAAAATAAACTGCTACTAATATCAAAAGACCCGAATCCAACAAACACAATTCGTCCATAAAAGACTACCACACACAAAAAATTGCTTCAAATAAATCTATTTAAAAGTCTTCAACATCTATCAATTTTGTTCCCAACCAAAAAATATAGCAATTTTGACAGAAGAGGAATTTGGACATGACAGACGAATATTTCTTTTAACTCTTACTATCATTCATTTCTCAAATAAAACAGAGTATGTACATTGCTCCAATTACAAACAATAATAGTAGCTTATACAAAAATACCACATGGATGCTCATAACCAATATGCTTATAAAGGTACCAAAAATGATCTAAACTAACTTAGTTACAAATAAAATATTTCTTGCAGATTTGCCAAAGTTTTTACAAAGTTCACTATTGATCTGTTGATTCTTACACCTACGAAGTGAAAAATGATGGGGTGAGTTGCGAAGCACAGTGGCTAATACGTTTATAGCCATCAGTGATGAGCCACACAGACACACACAACCAAGCATATTTATATACACCAATCTAGTGCACAAAGCACTTAATTTAAATTTCAGTCACATAATCCATATAATATATTTTACAATCATCAAACAAAGCATTCAATTATAAATCATGCTCAGCAAATAACAACAAAGTACGCAACAATATGGGTTAAGAGAATCCCATAAAACAGAATAGCAAAACTGAAGTTTACATCATAAATAGAATGAGTCCATTTTTCGAAGCTCATGTGCCATAAGTGGGCAGCTAGGAGAAGGCTTTAGGTCAACGTCTACATGACGAACAAAATGGTATCTCTCTTGCCCACACAAGTAAATTTCTGATGCTTACATATTTCACATCATAATCATATTTTCATGAAATTTTTGTTTTTCTTCTTCTCATCAATTCCAACAGCAGTAGAGTCTTTCAAAGCAAACATAATTTCAATCACAGATTATTTTTCCCACATTTATAATGAATAAAAGCAAGCTTTTAAATACACATACAAGCAAATAATTCAGCTCAATAATATAAGACTATAAACGTATTACCACCAATTTACTTGTAACTTCAAACTTAAATTTGTCTCTCCTTTTGCTCTTTCCTTCAATTTTTCTTGGTTTCCTTCAAACAAACAAACTTCCATTCAAACTAATATACAAATGGAAAATCCTTAAAGTTCTAATATCCAAGAATGAGCTTAGACTTAATCTACGATTAGTTTAACTAAGCTAAACTAACTAATAGCTAATAGAAAATCCATGAAAATTAAAATAGATTTCTTCTCTCCTTTCTGCATTAATTTTCAGCACATATACTTATTCTCACTAGTTTCTTCTTATACCAAAATAAGAAAAATAAATAAAGGTTACCTATAAACTCAGCTGAATATTCTTTTTCTTCTTCTTCTTATCTCCTTTATCTTTCTTTCCTTCTTCTTCTTTTCTGGTTCGATTTATGCTTCACTTCTTCTACTTCTTCCTACATTTTGTCTTCTCTCTTTCTTTCTTATTTTACATGACTCTTTATTTCTCCCTAACCTCTCAAATACGTCTCTCCCTTACATGACTCTCTTCCTCTTTCTCTAGTTTCTTCTAAGTTCTTCTTTTCTTTCTTTCTTACTTCTACACGTCTCTATCGCACGCACCCTTCATTTACTTCTTCTCTTATTAATTCAAAACAAACTCTATTCTTCCAAACTTACCCTTCCATATTTAATCTAATACCTTCTAACTCCTTAACCTAATTCTAACACTTCCATTTAATCCATGCAACCATATGAAATAAAAAATATTCATAAATAAACTCCATAACTTTCTAATTCAAGAATTCTAATTTTTACTCATAACTAAAAGCCAACAATTTCTCATTTAATAATTCTAACTTCTAAGAAAAGTTCGGGGTCCAACAATTCTCCCCCTTAAAGAATTTTGTCCTTGAAATTCTTACCTAAGTGATCGAACAAATGGGGGTAATGCTGTCTTATGTTTTCCTCAATCTCTTCTTCACTCGAATGATTTCTTCCAGACGACTATATCCAGCAGAATCGTTCGATTTAATTGCTTATTCCCCCTACTATCTTAACTGGTTCCTCAATATATCTCAGGTTTCTCGCAATTTCACTACCCTTTTTATTGAACTGCAACACACCTCGTCAAGGTGATACGATACTCTCAAAACACTTTTATCTTCTACTTGCTATTCCATGTCTCTTCAACGTTGATCCACTTAACTCTTCTGTTTTTCTTGAGTCACGCAGATTCTACTACAGATCAATTTTCATGTCATGTGCAATCATTCACTTACATTTATCATATACAATCGCTTTCACTTTTCAATTTTATCAGACCTAAGTTCCTTTAACAATAAACACAACATCACCTTAACTTCATGAACCTAATAATATAGATAGGCTACTTTACATTAAACAAAACTTATGTACTCTCTATAACATATTCAACATTTTATGCTTGACTCCTATTTCTAACTAACTCTAATAATCACTTCTAATTTTTTTAACAGTCATTCATTCCTAGAAATGGAGCATTTAATTTATGCAATACAATTCGATAAAACATCTCTATCCCAAAAAGATTTCTCACCTCAATCATCTACACTGTTTCCATAGTCCTTATCAATCAACTAGATTCATCATTATTGTTTCATCCATTCTTAATACCTCAATAAGATCAATTTCAACTATTCATGATATTTCAATAAATTCAATTACTGTCACACTTTACATGATTAGAATAATAGAAAGGTATTTTTGACAGGTCACCAATTAATCTCATACTAATGATACTTCAATAGCAATTGATTCTGAACAACCTCTGAATATTCTTCTATGACTATTCAAAAGTTACTTCTCCATAGTAGTTACCTTTTCAACATAACCGCCTAATCCCATATTTCCATTGCGTATATTACTTCCTATACCATATCCAAATATAGATTTCATATGTGCTCAATCACATTATCCACCAATGTAACCACATTATCGGATATGCACTCATAATAACTGTTCAACATAACCTTGAGAACTTCTACATATATCACTATCATTTATTTCATCCTCCATATGTACTTTCTTAATCAATTCGATTTATAGACACATAACCATCTTGATATTCTAATCTCAATCCACTAACACAATCTTATACCAGATCATTTTAAATTCCAATTTTAACCTTTCAATTCTACTTTGCTTGTACAATTTAAATCTTGTCATTTCTACCTATGTCTCTATTTCTCCCTCAGTCAATTCATGAAAATATATTCATATCCATATCAATTCGAGTACATATCCACAACAAAATTCTGTTACCATATTCGCTGACATAACCACAAATACTAAATCTATGTCTAATATATCGGACTACGTAGTATTTCTTATTTTTAGATATCCACAAACATTCATTATCTTACACTCTAACAAATCACCATTCTTCTAATTGTTTCTAATAGTTCAAACTCTTAACGAAAGTTCATATGTGTGACTCATGCGGTTGCAATTACTGGTATTCTATACTTATCAGTACCCTTCTCTAATCGTGGGGAATCAGATGCAGTAGATCCTTGCAAAACTTCTCGTATTCTTCCACGTGGTGGCATTTTACTCCTTTAATAATGCATTATCTTTTAGCTTATTTTTCCTTTTAATCTTATTTCCGAAATATATGCATTATATGCATGTCACTTAATGCAATCAATAAACTCAACAATTCAAACAAGTAATTTAGCAATACAAACACTTTATCACACATCATATATTTCATACCACAACATCTTATAAGCCTAGGAATCTTTAGAAATCATAGGCTCTAATACCAAAGAAGTTAGCCCCGAGTCTCGGTTCTTATTTCGTGGCGACAAGGCACCAAAATTTAGGGGACTTTTAAAATAAAAGTATATATATATAACTAACATCAAGATAAAAAAGAATTAAATTCTTGGTGGGAGAAAAAAAAATTTGAAAAAATAAAAAATTCACAGAGAGGGAAAAGGAGTCGCAATCGTGCTTGAGCTTCCAACGAAAATAAGCATGATCGTGCAAATCGATGAACAATGTTGCTTTTGCACACCTACTTCTAATCTTCATAATTTTCAATCCCAAAGTCCAAATATTATACACTTTATGTCGTTAGAAAGCTAAGAAAAATAGCTACAACTTTCATGAAGACAATTTTATCTAATTCTGTATAGATCAGTATAGATTATTCATTGAAGTTTCATAACACATTTTTATCCCCTTTTTCCTTTCTCTGTTAAAAGAAACTACTACCAATATCAAAAGACCTGAATCCAACAAACACAATTCATACATATAAAACCCCTACAAAAAAAAATTCTTCAGATAAATCTATTCAAAAATCTTCAACATCTATCAATTTTGTTCCTAACCAAAAATATATAGTAATTTTAACAGAAGAGATATTTGGACATGAATAGATGAATATTTCTTTTAACTCTTACTATCATTCATTTCCCAAATAAAACAGAGTATATACATTGCTCCAATTACAAACAAAAGCCACATTAGTAGCTTATACAAAAATACCACATGGATTCTCATGACTAACATGCTTATAAAGGTACCAAAAATGATCCAAACTAACTTAGTTACAAATAAAATATTTCTTAGAGACTTGCCGAAGTTTTTGCAAGTTTCACTATTAATCTGTTGATTCTTGCACCTGAGAAGTGAAAAATGATGGGGTGAGTAGCGAAGCTCAGTGGCTAATATATTTATAGCCATCGGTGATAAGCTACACACATAACCAGGTATATTTATATACACCAATCTAGTTCACAGAGCACTTAATTTAAATTTGAGTCACATAATCCATATCATATATTTTACAATCATCAAACAAAGCATTCAATTATAAATCATGCTCAGTAAATCACAACAAAGTACACAACATATGGCTCGATAGAATCCCACAAAATAGAATGATGAAACCAAGGTTTACACCATAAACAGAATGAGTCCATTTTTTGAAGCTCATATGCCACAAGCGGGCAAATGGGAAAAGGCTTTAGGTTAACGTGCATGTGATGAACGAAATGGTATCTCTCTTGCCCACACAAGCAAATTTATGATGCTTACATATTTCATATCATAATCATATTTTCATGAAATTTGTGTTTTTCTTCTTCTCATTAATACCAAAAACAGTAGAGTCTTTCAAAGCAAACATAATTTCATCCACAGATTATTTTTCCCACATTCACAATGAATAAAAGCAAGCATTTAAGTACATAAAAGCAAATAATTCAGCTCATCAACATAACGACTATAAACGTATTACTCACCTATTTACTTGTAACTTCAAACTTAGTTTCGTCTCTCCACTTGATTTTTCCTTCACTTTTTCTTAGTTTCCTTCAAACAAATAAACTTCCATTCAAACTAATATACAAGTAGAAAATCCTTAAAGTTCTAATATCTAAGAATGAGCTTAGACTTAATCTACGCTTAGTTTAACTAAGCTAAACTAACTAATATCTAATAGATAATCCATGAAAATTAAAATAGATTTCTTCTCTCCTTTCTCTATTCATTTTCAGCACATATACTTATTCTCACTAGTTTCTTCTCTTATCTCCTTTATCTTTCTTTCTTTCTTCTTCTTTTCTAATTCAGTTTCTGCTTCTCTTCTTCTACTTCTTCCTACATTTTTTTCTCTCTTTCTTTCTTATTTTACATGACTCTCTCTTTCTCCCTAACCTCTTAAACACGTCTCTTCCTTACAGGACTCTCTTCCTCTTTCTCTAGTTTCTTCTAAGTTCTTCTTTTCTTTCTTTTTTACTTCTACACGTCTTTCACGCACGCACCCTTCATTTACTTCTTCTCTTATTAATTCAAAACAAAATCTATTCTTCCAAACTTACCCTTCCATATTTAATCTAATACCTTCTAACTCCTTAACCTAATTCTAACACTTCCATTTAGGCCATGCAACCATATGAAATAAAAAAATATTCATAAATAAACTCCATAACTTTTAAATTCAATAATTCTGATTTTTACTCATGACTAAACGCCGACAATTTCTCATTTAATAATTCTAACTTCTAAGAAAAGTTCGGAGTCTAACACTTATTTAGTATCATAAACTTTTGAGGGAGAGATAAATGGGAGTTCATATCTTGTTCAAAATATTAAAAGGACTTTAGATTAGACTAGTCTAGTACTTTTAGAAATTTCAACCTTAAAGGACTTTGAAGGAGAGTACATTATAGATCTTTGACAAAAGAACATGGCATACATTATTATTGGGATTAAACTTGATACATTTAGCCAAGGATTTTAGGAACACTTAACTTCTAGAATGCTACTTGAAGGGATGGTATAAGAGGGTATTATTGAATTAATATGATGATGAGCAACAATGGAAGAAGATTCATAAGGATAAAATAGGAAAAGATGTGGTCTTAAAATAATATAAGAACTTCTTCAATTTTAGATGGAACTTAAATAGTGATTATGATCTACTTTTATGACCCAAAAAATTAAGAGAAATTATGATCCCATTTTAAAGCCCTAATATTCATTCTAGGGATTCCATTTCATTTTAGTTTAGTTTTAAGCCCTAAGAACTACCTATAGGCATTTCATTTTCCATTTAAAATCTTATGGAACTACTCTAGGCATTTTCTTTAGATTCCAACAACTAATATTCATTCTAGGCATTAACCAAGTCTCACCAATATTTCTAAGAGACATTTCATCGAACAATTCATAGGCAAATCAAATTCATCTCTAACTAATAACAAAACCATTGCATTTTTTCATTATTCACCAACATAAACACATTCAAACAACAAATGAACCAATCACAGTTCAAAAAATGCAGAATACCCACATTCTATCAAAACAAAACTGACGTTCATACTTATAAGCATTTAATAATGAAATTTTTCTCAGACAAAACAAACCTTAAAGCAAAGCACCATGGACAACTAACCTCGATTTAATTGAAGACGATGGACGATGGACAACAGCAAAGGACAATGGACAATGGATGATGATTTTTAGAGAGAAGACCTACGGCAATAAAGAACAAACAGGAAGAAAAAATGACGTAGGGGAGGGAGGTGGCTTTTGGGTAGGTTATTTTCATTTGAATAAAAAAGAAAATACCAACGGAAGAAAAAATAACAGAAATTACTTTCGTCGATAATTTACCGTCACTTATTTTTCCCGCCAACCATTGTCACTTATTTTTATGACGAATTTTACTATTTCGTTGCTATATTCTGTTAGCGAAATCTCAGGGATAATTTCCCTCCACCTTTATTGACGGATATTTTGTCCGTCGCAAAAAACCTTTTATATGTTAGAGTATCCGAACTACAGCATTTTTTTCGGTAATTTACTACAGTATTTTGTCCATTGATAGTTTTCGGTTAGTATTTTGTAATTTTATTGTAGTGTATCTTTATATGTTAGAGTATCCGAACAACCTACCTTCATCATGCTCCACGAAGTGATTCCTCCAAGTTCTTACAATTACAATTCTCCCTTCGATTATTTTCAAAGCTAACACATAAATAAATAAAACTCACGAAAGTAGTTCAATAATGAAACTAATTTCAATTATCACAACTCAATTCAAGATTATTTTAGTAAACATAAAAAAACCCATTTCATTGTTACAATTTAGGATGGAATCAGTACAACTAAATCCCATTTTAAACAAATTTCATAATAAAATGCATCTGATGATGGAATTTTACAATAAATTTCATATGTATTAAATCATTCCAATTTACATTCTAACTACATAGATCAATAATATCTGGATAAATAGATCATGTTATGCTATGTTGGTGTAATGATTAATTATCTAGAAAAAATAAGAAGGAGAAATAAAAAGTAAATGGAAAAGGTACAAATGGAAAGAGTCAAATTAGATTTACCTTGGGGAGAGCTTTAATGGAGGAAGCATCAACATAATGGAACCAAAATGCCTGATTTAAAATTAGGGAAAAAAAAGAAGATGAAATTGAAGGGATAATCTTGTATTAACTAATTAACTAGAGAAAATGAGAAGCAAGAAATAGAGATGTCAATGAAAAAAAACCAAACATAGGAAGAGTCAAATTAAATTAATCATGGAGAGTGCTTTAATAGACGAGTGGAACAAAAACTTTAGATTTTAAATTAAGGAAAAAAGAATAAGATGTGATTGAGTAGATGATTTTATGTTGCTTAATTATAATGCTAATGATGTTATTACTCTACTTATTATGCCTAATCCTCAATCTGTCATAATAATAATATAGTTTATTTCATTTCATTTTTGTTTTTCTTATAGAAACCATCTTTTTTACTAATAAAAACATAAAAGGGCAACAAGTTATTTAATAAATAATAACCATAAGAACTTACCATGGATGACACTTAAAGCTTAAACTCTATTGGTTGCTAAAAATTAGGCCTAAAGAGAATTTATTTTTTAAAGTTTAAGGTCAATTTGGAAAATATGAAAGTTTAGGGACTTAAGTGCACCTATAATAAAAGGTTGAAGGACCAAATTAGGTATTTTTTCTGTATTTAAACTCACCATTAATTTACCTGCTTCTTAGAAATGAAAGAAATAAGAAATCCGTACAATTTATCAAACTATATATGGAAATAAATATCTTTTGAACCTTAATATTTACAATAAATTATAAGTTTGACCCAAACATTTGAAAGTATACAAGAAGAAAAAGTTATATTTTTAACCATAGTGTTTGCACTAAAATTCAAGTTAAACTTTTACATTTTAGAGTGCTAAAAAGGAATCATAACATCTGAAAATTATTTTAATTTAACCTTAAATTGTGAAGTCTTTAATAGGCTTATGATGTCAATTAAGCACCATGTCAACATTGATATGACATTTTTTATTCTTTATTATTTATCTCGAATCCACACTTCCATATGAAATTCATGCGAAACTTATTGCATTCACTTAAGTTAAACTTAAATTATAATTAACCTACTTATCCTTAATTTCATATTAATAGTAATTAATCTTAATTAACTTAATTAAAGATCTTAGTCAACAATTTCCAATAAATGAGAACAGATCACCTGTTCCACTTTTGCTGTTCCAACCCTATTCTAATCCATCTCATCCATATATTTTTATAAGACCCACATAAATATATGGATGAGATTAATTAGAAGATGATTGGAACAGTAAAAGCAGAATAGGTAATTTCATTTTCCAACAAATTGCTACTATTACCATCTCTATATTGTTGGCCAATGATTCAACTTTCAACAACCACCATAAATAAGGAGAAGTAGCTACTGTCACTATCTCTGACAACATCTAATGTTGCTAAGAAATTATAATAATTGAACCATCTTCTCTCTTTTTCCATCAACTTCCCAATCTTTATTAATGTTCTTTTTTTGGGCGAAAAGAGGGGCGACAGCCCAAAGCATTAAAAAATTAAAATTACACAGAGCATAATCGGGGAATGTTGACCCCTTTTGCATCCCCATACAGGAAATAGGTTAGCCCTGTCAGTTAGTGATCAAGCTAGTGATAACCCGGTCAAAATTAAGTGCAAAATTTGCCAACCAATTAGCACATGTGTTCCCCTCCCGGTATATATGTTGAAGCACCACCATCTAATCCTTATGTAGGAGGCTTTGGATATCCCTCACAAGAGCTTCATTGTTACATCTATGTGGAGAAGCTGACTATAAAAGCTTCACAGCCACCTCCGAGTCCAGTTCGAGTACCATCCTTTTGATCACTTCCCGCCATGCTAACTCCAGGCCTGACTTAACCACCCACAACTCAGCTGCTAATGACGTAGCATAACTGAAATTATGAATAAAGCCACAAACCCATAGCCCCCTCTTATTGCGTATCAAACCTCCCACACCAACTAGGCCAGGATTGCCTTTAGCAGCACCATTAGTATTCAATTTGCTCCAACCCATGTTCGGATAGGACCAACCATTCTCCCTCCACCCACTCCAAACCCGTAGATGATCCTGCCCAGAACTAGATAGAGCTCGAGCATAAGAAGAAGCCAACTAGAATATGCTCACCACTGTAGTATTATCAACTTCACCTCCATCCCCAAATAGCTCTCGATTTCTTCCTTTCCAAAAAATCTAGCAAATGGTATCGAAAAGCAGCACATATGAGACCTAGTCTCTCTGAGCACGATCGTTTGATAGGTTCCGAGTAAGCCACTGGTCTAGACTTGCATTAAAGAAGCCTCCCCTTTGTAGGGTCAGAACGAACTGCATCTGTATTGCATGAGAAGTCGAGAAATCTCGTAATGTATGAATAATTGACTCATTGTGAATATTGCATCGCTGACACAGCCCATCCGAGCTAAGCCCATGCCTAAATCTCTCTTCATTTATGAGAAGTCTCCCATGCAACATAAGCCACAAGAACATTCTAACCTTCTGTGGCCCTTTCCATCTCTAAACTAGCCTCTATTTTAAATCATTCGGACCAGCAGCATGAGAGGTAAGGAAAGAGTATGCAGACCTTACTGAGAATCATCCATGGGAATCAACGAGTCACCTTGGGTAGTCACAACCTCAATCCAGACATGGGGTCGGAATAGCAAAAACACATATCATAGCAGAAACAAGTATATGATCAAAAAACTTCGGCTTGTCCCAGCCTCCATTTGTGGTGATGTAGTTGTTCACACATCCTTCATCAGGGGGCCTAAGTTGGCCCCAACAGTAAGATAGGATAAAATGCCAAGATCGGGAATCCAGTTGTCATGCCAGAAACTGACCTTGATTCCATCTCCTATGTTCCATCCTACTGCCCCTGAGATTTTCAACTAAACTGAACATAAAGCCTGCCATAGCCACCAGGAATTGTGCCTTGGGGTAAAACTCGGTATGATACTGTCACCCGTGTTATACTTCTGTGCCAATACTTAAGCCCAAAGTGCCCCTCTATCATGAATCATCCCCCAAAATATTTTTGCTAGGAAAGCCTCATTCATCTTAGATAGTCGCCGAACTTTGAAACCCTCAGCATCCCGATGTGTAGTGATAGTTGGCTAATTAATCAAGTGGACCTTCCTGTGCTACACCGAGCTACCCCAAACAAAGTTACTACAAAGTCATTCAATCTCCGAGAGAATACCCTGTGGGATCTTCGTTGATTGCATGAGAAAAGGGGGTACTGCCTATGCCATTGAATTCACTAGAGTAACTCTTCCCGCCATCGATAAACATCGTGTCGACCATCCGGCCAGCCTATGTTTAACCTTGTCCACTACTGCATAATATGTATTTTTTGTGACCCTCCTATTAAGATCAGGACCCCCAAGTAATGACTAAGGTCATCATTCACTGTGTAATTACAAATTGCAGTAGTTGACTCCCTCTGGGACAATGAGACGTTGCACAAGAAATAAATCATCATATTTGCTTCACTAACATGTAAGCCTGAGCTTTTATAGAATATGTCTAGAGTAGCCATCATAGAAGAAACACAGCCCACTGAAGCTTTATTAAACAATAACAAGTCATCTACAAACATCAAATAGGGGACCGAGGGACCAGCTCTCCCAATCCTAATCAGTTTCCAATTATCTAGCCCAACTTCCTCCTGAATGAGATGCCCTAACCTCTCGATACAAAACACAAATAGATACAATGAAAAGAGGCAGTCTTGCCGTATACCCCTACCCATGGAAAATGCATTCGTCTGTTCACTGTTCTACATGACTTGCAGAGAAGTCGATTTGATATAAGTCATTATCGTACGTCTGAGCTCCCCTGGTATATGTACAGCCTGTAGGGTATCGTTAATAAAATCATAGGCTAAACTGTCATATGCCTTCTCAAGATCCACTTTCACTGCAACAAGCCCCTCCTTTTGCGTAAAGTATGTATGATATGTATAACTTCTTGGGTGATGATATTATCTTGAATATGTCACTCGAGTACGAAGCTCGCTTGGCTCGGGGCCACCCAATGAGACATTAGTTGTTTCAAACGATTAGCAATTGATTTCATAAGCAATTTGTATGAAACATTACATAAACTGATAGGCCTGAAATTGTGAATTACCTCAGGCTAGGGTATTTTTAGAATAATCACAATAAAAGTCTTATTGATCTCGCTTACTGGAATACTTCCATTTTGCATACCTCATATCGTCTCCATAACCTTACTTCTGACAATTTGCCAATTGGCCTGTAAAAACATGCATGATGCCCATTCGGACCCGGAGCCTTCAGTGGCCCCATTTCCTTGAGAGCGATCGTCACCTCCTCCTTCATGATATGCCCAATCATCCCATTAAACAACCTCTGGTTCGTCTTGGGAAACAGGCCTGGAATCCTCTCCCTAGTTGTTAAAAATAGCTCGTTGTTAAAAATAGCTCCTTATAGAAATCACTGAAGTGTGATAGCATATAATTCTTTAACCCCTCCTCTTCATAACACCACGTACTAGCTAGCAGCTTTAACCCCTTAATTCTAATGGCTTTGCGCTTGATCACTGCTTTAACATGGCAATATTTGGTATTATGATCACCTATATGCACCCACTCACTAGGCTCCTTTTGGTACCATAATAGTTCCTCCCTTGCCAAAATTTCATCCAACTCCTTTTCTAGTTGTATTTCAAGATTCTGAAAGGAAGAATGAGGCCCCGATGTAGAGCTCTTTAGATCCCTTCCATATGAGTAGGTATTTTCTGTTTCTGGCACATGACTTTCCCGAAGACCTCTCAGTTCTATTCCTTTAATCTATGCATTAGATGATCGAGACAATGGGTGTTAGATCGTGGGAAATCCTTAAACAAAGGGTGACCTAACCACGGTGCTAAGAACTAAAAGGGTCTGTGGGCACTCCTAAGTACCCCCTCCTCCCAAAAATCAATCAAACTTGGGGTGTTGGTTTGATTTAACCCTTGGGAGGACTTGCATAATTGCTTCAGGAAACTGAATTAAGAATCCTTGGTTGTCAACTGCTTGGTCAAGTCTCTTGAAAACCCTGTTGTACCCTCCTACCTTAGGTCCTCTCCACGTAAACTTAGGCCTAACACTACCTATGTCAATTAACTCACAAGTCTCAAGAACATCTCGGAACTGAGAGCAAGTTGCTAGGCTTAATGGTGCACCACCTACTTTCTCACTTACATAAACTATTTCATTAAAATCTCCACAAACAACCCACTCTCAATTCATGTTCAAAGCCAAAAGCTTGAGCTCCCTCTAGAGTCCATACGGTTTGCTTCATGAGGACTCGCATAGACTGCGGTGATCCAGTAGCATAGCCTGCCATCCCACTCCAGTTTGAAGTGTAATGCTTGGCGATGATATCAGAAACTGCCAATCGAGGCCTCATTGTTTTTCCAACACACCCAGATCCCACTTGAGAATCCCTGAGCCTCTACCTTCTCGTGAGAATAGCTCAGGAAACCCCGCAATACCTCATCCGCTACATGTCCACTGATACATGGTTCCAGAACAATAAACACTGCTGGCCAATACTCTCGAAAGAAATTCCTTAAGTCACGCTGAAATTTCACTTCACTTACTCCTCTACAATTCCATAGAAATATATGCATTATAATAATAATAATCAAGAAGGAAAAGATAAGTCCCTTAATGTTCTTTTTATGTCACTTAATTTAGATCTTTTTTCATAGCTTTACTATCTTTTATATTTTATTTAAATGGACAAAAGGGCTAAATAAACTGTAAAATTCACACTAGTGTGTAAAATGGATCTTAATATTTTACAGTATTTAAAATAAACCATAATATTTATAAGACGTTTAAAATGAACCCTAACTTTTGTAAAACGTTCAAATTAAATCCTAATTATTAACAATGTTAGGATACCTTCAATTACCTGTTACTATGACATAAAATTTAACTGTCGTGATTTTTTTTAACTTTGAACGTGGGATTTACCAAAAGCTGACATGGATATGTTTAGTGAACCCTACCTCTATTTTTGGGTAGTATCTACGTTTACTGTGTTTAACATTATCGATTAACACTACCTAAGTAGCACGTACCTATTTTCTTTTTTTCTGCTTCTGGAATCAACTTTCAGTTTTACAGGCTGAGTTGGTTTGGTTGCTCACAGGCTAAGCAGAAGACTACAATGGTGGAGAAAACTGAAGTGAAGCGTCTTAAGATTAAGAGAATGTCTTCTCCCTCTCCCTCTTCTTTATTTTTGTTTATGTTTTAGCTACCGATGGATTGTAGGTAATTGATGGTGGAAATGTGATCATTGTAATGCTCTATGAAATGTTTCACTATTCCACATTCCTACTCACACTTGTTGTTTCTTTGGAATAGATTCGATCTAATATATGATATCAATTATAAGATCTTGTTTAGTAGTTTTTGCTTTTGATGTTATCAAGCTAACTTTTGTTTGGTTACTTTTGAACAAAAATGAAGTTGTGGTTAGTGCTCTTGGCATGATTGTGAGGCTCATTTCTATTGAATGTCTAGGTTTTGTAAACTCTTCCAGACCCGTTGGTTCTTATCTCTCCTCTTTGTTTCTTTATTCTACGCTCTCATATTCTCATATTAGATATTCTAATCAATAAACCTGTTACTACAACTTAAATTATGCCTTATGAAGATATGTTATTTACTAACTGGTAGTTCCTTTCATTTTTTAATAAGAATTATCAAGTCATGAAG
Organism: Erythroxylum urbanii; assembly: GCA_027568935.1. Lineage (NCBI taxonomy): Eukaryota > Viridiplantae > Streptophyta > Magnoliopsida > Malpighiales > Erythroxylaceae > Erythroxylum > Erythroxylum urbanii. Next base: position 13,692 of record JAOQML010151196.1, on the reverse strand, counting down.
GGAAGTGTATATGGTTGGTGATATTGCTTTAAATATTTCAATCCAAGTTTTTTTATCTCTCGAAATTCTTAGCTTGATAACTATGACTCTAATCATTTTATAGTTGTAGGGAAAATAAACCTCTAAACGAGGTAAACAACACTCCTGTGGAAATTAAGTCATCCAGTTTGATTAGAGCAGAGGAGATTCAATCAAATTAAGAACCTAGATTCCCTAACTTTTTGAAGGCTTTGGTCAAGTCCCATATTACTAGTTGTTTCTAGATGGTAAGCATATTCAAAATGCATAAAGTGAAAAACCCTTATCACAAGAACATGGAATCTGTTTGTAATATTTATGTTTTCTTTTAATATGGGATTCTTCGCCCATTCTGTAGAGTGTTGGTTTATGCCCTTGTAGCCAATTTATGTTGGTTGTAAATTTATTTGTATGATAATTTTTTATTCAATAAAGGGAATCTTTGTCTTTATGTTGTTGTTAATTATTTAATTATTAATCATTAAGATAAAATACATGGAATAATTGTTATGCAATTAAAAATTATAATGCGATTATAATTATGAGATTTGAATTGCATTTTTTATTATTCCTAAAATGTTCCTAGTCATAGTTTCATCAAGACGGGGTATTGATGAAATGGTTAAACTAGCACATGTTTGCTTTTTTTTCTTATGAAGAAAGTAATTGATCTCATATATTAAAGTGTGGAAAGACACTTAAGCAAACATGTGGGTGCTTATTAGAGAATAAGTTCACTGAACTGACTCAATTATAAGAATC
>JAOQML010151196.1:0-12812 GCA_027568935.1 Erythroxylum urbanii | reverse complement strand
ACGAATGGAACATTACTTGTGTGTCTCTGGATTATCTCATTATGATGGTTGTATAATTGATCCTTAGACTTGAGATTGCCAAAGTTATGATTATAAGAATCACGAATGGAACATTACTTGTGTGTCTCTGGATTATCTCATTATGATGGTTGTATAATTGATCCTTAGACTTGAGATTACCAAAGTTATCTCATGTATGAATTACTATGTTTTGATGCTACTTATGTTCTACTCTTAAAGTAGTTCTATTCAATAGTTATTGGATATAGTATGAACTATATGGAGATAGTTGAGTACAGCAATAAAGAATTTATTGTCCTAAAATAATTAGGAAAAATATTTTGTTGTTCTTTATTAGTAATGACTTTTGCAATCTCTGGCCAGAGTAAATTGAAATTTAGAAAAGTTGTTTCCAAATATCAATTATAAACCATTTACTAATTAGGAAGAACGAACATGATTGGATTATTTAGAGTTGACATGAATTCCATACTCTAATTCCAATTAGAATAGTAAATGATGAAAGGATTAATTTATACATCATAGTCATGCATGGATAGGTTAAGTCAAACCACTTTGACATTCCTAATATTTGGGTGGTCTTAACATATTGCTAGATGTCAATCATGATCTATGATTATAAATTGATTAATTAGGGAATTAAAGATAAATTAAAAGGAGTTTTAATTTATCTAATTCTAATTATGAATTAGAATTATAATTTATAATCATGACTAACATATTAGGAACCTAATGGGTCACACATAAAAGGTCTATAAAGGAGAAAGTGAAATTTGAATTAAGTTGGACTTAATTGAGAAGTTTTAGGAATTTTAAGGATCAATATGTGATATTTGATCTTATAAGGACTAATTCGTAATTATGACTAAAGTTTAGGACTAATTCATAATTATGACTAAAGTTTACTTTAGTTGTAATTTTGATAAAATCCAAGGACATGAAAAATATGATTTTTCATATAAAAGGAAAAATTAGAAAAATTTGGAGCTAGCACTTCTTACATTTTGCTTCTCAAATTAGATTTGAGTTTTCTTTGAATAGATCTGTGGATACCATTAGAGGCCGGATGATTGAACGGCTCGTAGATTGATGGATTTAAGGTGAAAGGAAAAATTACAACAGGAAATCGAAACAAGCCAGTATAACTTTGTTAATTTCTTGTTTTATGTTTCAAATTAAATTTTGTAAAAGTTGATTCTAAGTAAAATTTTAAAATTTATTCCGCTGCGCTTAGATTCAATCTTGCATTTATTTTCCAACAGTGGTATCAGAGCCACCTTTAAGAGATTTAATTTGATTCATAAGCTTTTTTTATTTTTGATTTGATTTAAATATGCAAAAGTTGCATATTTATTTATAAAATTGTTTTGACAATTAGGTTGGTGATCTGAAAATGTGATTTTTGGAAAGATTTTATGGTGTGTTATGAAATGGATTTACATGTTTACTGCCTGGATACATGTATCTGATACTTGCTATTTGTTGTATTTATTTCTTGTATTGTTCAAAATAGTATCATTCATGCTGTATTTTCTGCTTGTTATGGAAATGTTCCATAAGTTTGTCTCCAATTTGCTATCTCAAAATGTCCTGGAACATCTACGGTTGTTCTTTGGAAATTAAACTAAAATGTTTTAATCTTCTGGAAACATTATGTTCTTATTCTTGTTCATCCAGAAAGTGTTTCTGGATTTAATCTCTTAGTTGACTACTACTTTTGCTTGCGTTAACTATTCCTGGAAATGTGGAGTATGATTCATATGTTTCTGGAAATTTTTTTATTTTGATCTTTGTTGCATTTTGGTTTTCATTTGTGTGATGTTTCTTAAAAAACTGAAGATGAAGAGTATGATTCTTTATTGTTGTCTCTTCATTTGCGTAACTAACAAAATAGAAAATGTTTCAGATGGTATTCTTAAAGTCCAGTTTCTATTGATTTTTGGTTTAAAAATCATAACATATGCTGTGATCTTTATTAGTGAACTGGAAACAATTCCAAGCTTCTGGTTTATAGGCAACATCTTATGTCTATTAAATTCGAGTTTTAATTCTATTTTTTGTGCTACTGTTCATCAATGCCATTTATCTAAACAAATGCTTCAATGAATGTGACTATTGATGTGTTTCTGGTTAATGGGTTTTATTTTACTTAATGGCTGTCAAAGAAAAGGACCACCGATGGCAGATGTAGCCACTGGCGGTTAGAGAACCATCGTCCTTAGTGGTGGTGGTTTCTCACTCTAGAGAGATTTCTCTCTCTAGAGTTTTATGTGTATAAAAATTAATATTTTTCATACCTTTGGAGATGGCATAGAGTGTAGACTGGAGGTAGAGCATGCACATGCCTGCAGATCAGAAAGAAAGAAATAAGAGAAAAAAATTACAGACGTTCTGGAGAAGAAGGGGCGCATATGCACACTGGCCCCATGGGCCAGGAGGTAGTGCCTCCTGGCACTGTGGTGGCGCGTACGCTCACGTGCCAACTGTTTCTCCAATGTTTTTGTATTTTTTTGTTTTTCCTTTAATGAGATTAAGGTTTATTTATTTTATTAAAAAATTTTAATTTAATTTTTTAAGATTTGATTAATTAAATTAATTATTTTTAATTCTAAGTTTAGAATATATTATTATAATAAGATTATATTATTTAGAATGAGACCAAAAATTTTAAATCCCTTATTAAAATATTAAGTACATGTTTAAAACATGAATAATGCCTTCCATTATTATAGGATTAAACCAGAGTTTTGATTATTGTTAGGCTTGTTGAATAAACTCAAGCCCACTTTAACTCGAACATTTTTATTCTTATAATGGTAGGTTTTACTTAACTAAATTTATATGATTTGGATGAGTAAACTCATAATCATATTAATTTAAAGGCACGATTAGGAATCGCATATTACATATATTTTTGGTAAAGAGTTGTCCCCTAACGGATCTAGGAATCGCATAGGATGTCATTGATAAAATGTTATCTACCTAATTTTAATTTAGTTAGTTTGTTGAGCAAACTCAAGATCAATTAAATTAAAATGGGATCCTAGCCCACTAGAAAATTATGTGATAATTTCTCGAATTAATAGTGAGGGCTATTAATTTTTTAAAATTGTGGGAGTAACTAAAATTTTAAAGTCCTTATTTATTTGGTTTTGCTACATAAACTATTTTTTACGAAACAATTTTTGAAAACAAGTACGAACTTATCCCTGAGGAGCATCATGGATGCAAACAAATTGATTGGACTAAATTTTTCAGACTAGATGCGTAACCTTAAAATTGTTCTTAGGCAAGAAAAGAAATTGTACATTCTTGACACTGAGCTTCCACCTGAACCTGCGCAAAATGCTGCCAATGAGGATTGGGATTATTATCAAAGCCATATTGATGACAATGAGCAAGTTACATGTGTGATGTTAGCTAACATTTCTCCCTAACTTCATAGGCAACATGAAAGTATGAATGCAATGGAAATGTTCGTACACCTTCAAGAGTTGTTTGGTGCGCAGAGTCGTTTGGTGCACATAGTCGGGTGGAGAGGTTTGAGACTGTGAGAGCTCTGTTTCAATGTTGGATGGCTCATAGATCTTGAGTGGAACTTTATGTTCTACTGATGATTGGCTATATTGAAAAATTAGGCCAATTGAGGTATGAATTGAACCTTGAGTTGAGCATTGATTTAGTGCTCCAGTCTTTTGCCTCGAGTTTTTCACAATTTATTATGAATTTCCACATGAACAAAAAGGAAATGTCATTGACTGAATTGCTCAACTCAAGATCATTAAGGGATGCCTTAAGAAGGAATCCAATTCTTTTTTGTTGTCTCTTCTTCTTCCAAGAATAAGGGTAAGACCCTTAAGAAGAAGAACAAGAACAAGAACAAGAACAAGAACTAAAAGGCTTCTACTAAGTAGCAAAGCTAGCAGGCGGTCTTAAGAAGAAGAATGACAAGGGCATCTATTTCCATTGTGGCATAGCTGGAAATTGTAAAAGGAATTGCAAAGTTTATCTTGCTAGCTTGAAGGAAAAGAAGTTAAGCGTAGCTTCAACTTCAGGTTTGTTTATGATTGAATTCAATCTTTCTACTTCTGTCTCACAATCTTGGGTATTAGATACTAGATGTGGCTCTCACATTTGTAACAATGTGCAGGTACTGACAGACAGTAGAGCGTTAAGAAAAGGCAAAGTGGACTTACAAGTCGGTAATGGAGCAGGAGTTGCTACATTAGCTATAGGAACTTATAGTTTAGCTTTGCCTTCTGGTCTTGTACTTGAACTAAATAATTATTATTATGTTCCTATTATCACAAGAAACATTATTTCTATTCCATGTTTGGACATGAATGGATTTGTCTTCATTATTAAGAATAACAGTTTTTTTATAAAGATGATGTTTATTATGGATCCGTTATGCTTACAAATGGTTTGTATAAATTAGATCTTAAAAGACCATTTCTAAACATAAATGGCAAGAAAAGGAGATTAAGTAACCAAAATCCATCTTATTTATGGCATTGTAGGTTATGTCATGTTAATGAAACAATAATCAAAAAGTTATATAAAGAAGGATATTTAGATCATTTCGATTATGTATCATATGAAACTTGTGAATCTTGTTTAATGAGTAAGATGACCAAACTACCCTTTAGTGGAAAGGGACAACGTGCTAATGAGTTGTTAGAGCTTATACATTTAGATGTATGTGGCCTTATGTCTACTCAAGCTAAAGGTGGATTTTCTTATTTCATAACATTTACAGATGACCATTCTAGATATGGCTATGTGTATTTAATGAAATACAAGTCTGAAGCATCTGAAAAATTCAAAAAATTTAAACCCGAAGTAGAGAAAAAAACTAGTAAAAGTATTAAGACACTTAGATCTAATTGAGGTGGTGAGTACTTAGACCATGAGTTTCTTGGTTACTTGAAAGAGAATGGGATTCTTTCACAATCGACTCCACTCAGAACTCCACAACATAATAGGGTTTCTAAAAAGAAAAACCGTACTTTATTAGATATGGTACGTTCCATGCTGAGTAATATGGTTCTTCTCGTTTCATTTTAGGGATATGCTCTCAAAACTGCTACTTACCTATTAAACAGACTTCCTTCCAAATCGGTTGACAAGACTCCATATGAGATATAGACTGGTAAAAGACCAAGGTTATCACATTTGAAGATTTGGGGATGTGATGCTTATATGAAGTGTGCAATGTCTGATAAGTTTAAAGCTAAATCAAATAAATGCATATTGTGGGGTATCCAAAAGAAAGTTTTGGATATCAATTTTATCATCCTCTTGAGCGAAAGGTGTTTGTCTCAAGACATACTACATTCTTAGAAAGAGAATTCATTCCCAAAGAAAGTAGTGGGAGTGATGTGGAATTTAAAGAAGTTTTAAAACCATAAACACAAATTCAAGTGGAATAAGAACCACAAGTTGATACATTAGATGTACAACCAATGGTTTAAGAAACACAAAGTCCGCGATGCTCTGGAAGGGTACGCCATCCTCCTGTTATATTCGATCTTCATGTTGAAAAAGGAAATGATAATGGTTCACTTATGAATGACGAACCTATTGATTTTAAGGAAGCAATGTCAGACATCGATTCTTTAAAATAGTAAGAAGCCATGAAATCCGAAATAGAATCCATGTACATTAACCAAGTATAGGCTTTGGTGGATGCACCTGAAGGTATAGTACCTATTAGATGCAAGTGGATTTTTAAGAAAAAAACTAACATGGATGGAAATGTACATACGTATAGAGTAAGGTTGGTGGGAAAAGATTACAAAAAAAAATAAGGAGTTGATTTTGATGAAACTTTTTTACCAGTAGCAATTCTTAAGTCCATAAGGATTTTATTGGCTATAGTTGCATACCATGATTATGAAATTCGAAAAATGAATGTGAAAACAACATTTCTCAATAGGAATTTGCAAGAGGGTGTGTGTATGATACAAACTAAAGGTTTTGAATCCAAAGAATTTCTTGATCAAGTATGCAAATGGAAAAGGTCCATTTATGGACTGAAACAAGCGTTGCAGAGTTGGAACATCTGTTTTGACGAAACAATCAAAGAGTTTGATTTTATAAAAAATATGGATGAACCTTGTGTTTACAAAAAGGTAAGTAGGAGTGCAATCATTTTCTTGGTGCTTTATATGGATGACATATTGCTTATTGGAAAAGTCATTTCTATGCTCTAATTATTAAGATATGGTTATCCAAGAAATTTTTCGTGAAGGATATGGGAGAAGCAGCTTATATATTAGGAAAAGATTTATAGAGATAGATCAAAAAGGTTACTTAGTTTGTCCCAATCCATGTATATAAATAAAGTGTTAAAGAGGTTTAGCAAGGAGAATTCCAACAGAGGATTCTTATCCATATCACATAGGATCTATCTATATAAGAGCAAGTGTCCTAAGACACAAGAAGAAAGAAATAGAATGGATGGTGTTCCATATGCTTTAGTTATTGGATCGATCATATATGTGATGCTTTAGTTATTGGATCGATCATATATGTGATGCTATGTATGAGTTAGATGTTGTTTATGCTTTGAGCATAACAAGAAGATATCAAGCTAATCCTGGTGAAAGTCACTGGCTGGTTGTGAAAAACATCTTGAAGCACTTTAGAAGGGCTAAAAGATATTTTTCTGGTCTATAGAGGAACTAAGCTGAGAGTTTAGGGTTATTTGGATGCCAGTTTCTAGTCTGATCAAGATGATAGTAGATCACAATCAGGGTACATTTTTACTCTTTGTGGTGGTGCAGTTAGTTGGAAGATTTCCAAACAACCAACCATCGTAGATTCAACAACAGAAGCTGAGTATATTGCAGTTTCCGAGGCAGCTAAGGAAGCAGTTTGGATCAAGAAGTTCATCAATAAACTTGGAGTGGTTCCTAGCATTGTTGATCCATAGTATTGTATTGCAACAATAATGGTGTTATTGCACAAGCGAAGGAATCAAGGTCTCGTGTTGGGTCTCGAATTTTTTTTTGTTTTATTATTGATTTTATTAAGCATAATCTAAATAAATTTTGTGATCTTGCTAGATAAATCATTTTATTTGAAGTTTAATTATTATGTCAAGTTTGGAAGGATTTATTTCATGGATTGATGGAATTAAAGTATTAATGTTGAAAAGTGGTATAAGGGCATTCTTGGAAGACCACTTAAGTTTAAATAGACATTAGGTATAAATGGAAGGGAAAATTGGAATTTTCACACTCATTAAAGGTATAAAAAGAGAAGAAGTAATTATAGTCATTCATTTTAAGGAAGCAAAATTTTGAGTGAAAGAAGAGAGAAAGAGAAGTGGAGAAAAGAAGAAAATCAAGCTAGGATTTTTGGAGATCCTGAAGAATTTGAAGCTTCAACAAATAAGTTATGATTTAGATTTCACAGATTTGGTTAAATGAAACCTAAATGAAGTTGAATATGGGTAGAAAGTTGTTGACGAACGAGTTAGGTAAATGTTTTCATTTAGGGTTAATGATCAAAGATAGATTTTGATGTATTTGTAAATGTTATTGGGTTTGAATGAAGTTAAAAATAATGTAGAAGAGATGGTTTAAGGTTAAGATGGGTTATATATGAAAGGTGGGAAGTAAAAAGAGGAAAAATGTCCCAAATCACGTTCTCAAAGTAGGTTTTGGACAAGTTTGCCGTAGTGAACTTTTAGGTTTCAACGCGGTGTTGCAAAACATGTTCTCTGAATGGGTTTCTAGATAATTTCACCGCGGCGAACTTCTGGGTTTAGCCGCGGCAAACTCAACTTTCTAGTACAGAACATTCTTTGGTATTTTGGGCATAACCTTTGGTGTAGTTATCCAAATGGACTGATTTTTAATTTTCTCTAAACTAAAGAGATAGAGCTACAAAGTTTATGAAGGAATTGAGTCTAAATTCTGTCTCTAAACATTTCAATTTTGGGATGGAATTTGAACATAAAATTTTGTTTCAGCATGAGAAATAGTTTAAATTGTTGAGATATGACTTTCCGATTTCTAAACCAAATTAAATGAATTTTTGGATTATTGTTTAAGGAAATGAAGTGAGGCAAGAGAGGTAAGAGGAGCAAGAGCAAACACATCCCTAAGCAAGGAATTCAAGGTGGGTATATGTTTATAATTGAGTAAATAAGCCACTCATTGTTTTCTTTGAATCAAGGAAGCTAAATGGTTTCAATTACATCATAGATGTTGCATTTATTTGCTTTTGGTTGGATTGGGAAATTGTTTTATGTTTGCTACATGAATTGTGTTGATGATTTATGAAAAGATTTTGAAAATGTTTATTTTTTAAAGGACGCAAGTTTATGAAATCAGGTTTTCGGAAATTTTTTTTAATTTGAACTGTCTTGCATACTTTGAAATTGTTTTGCATGAACTAAAGGTTTTCAATGGTTTTATATTGAAGGAGTGAATATGCCTCCTCAAAAGAGAACTCGAGGAGCTATGACTCAATCTCACTCTCGTCAAGGGAGCACGGATGAATTCTAATTCCCGCAAGATGCGGGAACACATTCAGCTCCGAATTCTGAGGCACTTAGTGTGCAGCATGAGCTGCCCCCATCGCCTCCTCCTACGCCTCAAACAAATCCCATGGATCCATGATTCTTGTAAGCCTTCACTCAGGCTTTTTCATATGCCATGGACTAAGGGTCATAAGTCCCAATGCAAGCTTCAGTAGATAGAAGTGGACAGTATGACAAGCTTCACAAGTATAGAGCAGTAGATTTTAATGGAACTATAAATCTGGAAGAGACTGAAGCTTGGTTGAAGAGGACCAAGAGGTTTCTGATTCAGATGAAGTGCTCGAATGAGGAGAAGTTAGATTATGCAGTGAGCTTTCTATAGGGGGACGCACTTCATTGTTGGGAATCAGTGCCCCACAGTCAAGATATGCCTCCAGCGTTATCATGGAGAGAATTTTTGGAAGCTTTCGGGAGGAAATACTTCTCAAAGGTCTATATTTAAGAGAAGGCCAGGGAATTTCTTAATCTCACACAGAATGACATGAGTGTGAGTGAGTATGAGCTTAAGTTCACATAGCTTTCTAGATATGCAGCTAACATTGTGGCGAATGAGGAAGATAAATGCCATAAGTTTAAGGGAGGGCTCCATTTGGGGATCAAGGAGAAAGTCTTGATCCATAATTTATGTGACTACCAACAGTTGGTAGATGCTGCACTCCAGGATGAAAAACTAGAGAATATAAAGAATGAAGTGAGCAGGAAGAGGAAGAACAAGGAGCAGTCTTCTAAGAAGGGGATGAGTTCTCTGATGCCTCAGAGGAATACATGGAGTTACCACACATAGAGTGAAATGGGAAGTAGCGGTTATGCTAAGAATAAACAAGTAAAGGCAGTTTCAGGGCAAGCCTCAAATGTGGGAGGCACTGGAAGGACATGAAGGAGTAGATACACAAACCCCCAATGTGAGTATTATGGGAAACTTCACCAAGGAGAATGCTTTAAGTTACTTGGAGCATACTTTCTATATGGAGAGAAGGGACACATGATCAGGGATTGTCCCCAAATAACAAGGCAAGAGGGGTTGCAGTTGCAAGCCCCAAGGAGAGTAGAAACAGTGGGAACTAGACCAGTCACTGAGGTGGGTAGTTCTGGAGCTATAAGGAAGGCTATTCTTCTAGGAAGGCTAAAGGGTCAGGCACAGGCAAGGGTGTTTACCATGACAAGGGAGGAAGCTACAGCTGTACCTGAAGTTATCACAGGTATGGCTCAGTTACTTAATTCTGAAGTATATGTTTTGATTGATTCTAGCTCCGCGCATTCATTTGTTTCTACAAGTATGATGTTGCATACTGTGAATTTAGTACTTTTGAATAGTCTTTTGCTTGTTAGTACACCTCTAGGGAGGAATGTGATAATCAGTAAAGTGTATAAGGGTTGTGAACTCTTTATTGATGGTGCTAAACTGGTAGTGGACCTCCTACCTCTAGACCTAAAGGGCTTAGATGTTATACTAGGAATGGATGCTATGGAGAAGTATCAGGCGAAGTTAGACTGTGACCTTAAGGAAATGGAATTTCATATGGGCAACAAAGAGAAGGTGATTTTAAGGGGGGACAGGGGAGTACCATTGCCAAGAATTATTTCTACTTTGCTAGCTGATAGGATAATGAAAAAGGGGTGTGAAGCCTTCTTGGGGCATGTTGTGGATGCTGATGTGAATGAAGGGAGGTTAGAGGATTTTCTGATTGTAAGGAAATTTCCTAAGGTGTTCTTAGAGGACTTACCTGGTTTGCCACCAGTAAGGGAAATCAAGTTTGTCATCGACTTGATTCCTACCCCCTATTTCTATACTACCATATAAAATGACTCTAACTGAGTTAAGAGAGCTTAAGGAACAGTTGGAGGAACTATTAGAGAAGGGGGTACATAAGGCCAAATTCGTCACCATAGGGAGCGTCGGTTCTGTTTGTTAAGAAAAAGGATGGAACATGGCAAATGTGTATCGATTATCGGAGACTCAATAGGGTGACTGTTAAGTATAAGTATCCTTTGCCTCAGATTGATGATCTGTTTGACCAGCTATAGGGAGCAAAAGTCTTTTCCAAGATTGATCTGAGGTCAGGTTATCATCAGCTTAGAATCAAAGAGTCTGATGTAAACAAGATAGCCTTCAGGACACAGTAAGGACACTACGAGTTTTTAGCTATGCCTTTTGGATTGACCAATGCTTCAACTGTTTTTATGGATCTCATAAATAGGTCTTCAAGGAGTACCTGGATCAGTTTGTCATAGTGTTTATCGATGACATTTTGGTTTATTCCAAGAGTGAAGAGGAACATGACGAATATCTCAGAATAGTATTGCAGACATTGAGGGAGAAGGAGCTTTATGCTAAATTCAGTAAATGTGAATTTTGGCTTCATGAGGTGATATTCCTTAGATATATGATTTCTAAAGATACGGTACATGTTGATTCGAGGAAGTTTGAAGCAGTGGTGAATTGGCAAGCACCGAAGACAGTGACAAAAGTGAGGAGTTTTCTGAGTCTAGCAGGATATTATAGGAGATTCGTTGAAGGAATTTCTATGATAGCTGCTCCGATGACCAAGCTATTGAGGAAGAATCACAAATTTATTTGGAGTGAAGAATTTCAGAAAAGCTTTGAGGAGCTTATACACAGATTAACAAATGCTCCAGTTTTGATTTTACCTATTGGAGATGAGGGTTATATAGTGTAAAGTGATGCTTTAAGAAAAGGTTTAGGTTATGTGTTGATGCAGGGAGACAGGATGATAGCTTATGCTTCGCAGCAATTGAAGCCATATGAGTTGAATTATCTGACCCATGATTTGGAATTGGCAGCAGTGATTTTTGTCTTGAATATTTGGAGACATTATCTGTATGGAGTTCAGACAAAGATTTTTAAGGATCATAAAAGTCTCAAGTATCTGTTGAGTTAGAAAGAACTAAATTTGAGACAGAGAAGATGGTTAGAGCTAATTAAGGACTATGAGTTGTTAATAGAGTTTCATCTAGGAATGGCAAATGTAGTGGTTGATGCCTTAAGTGGGAAATCATCAATAGCCCATATTCAGACATTTTATTTGTCTTTATTGGAAGAAATGGCTAAGCTTAGAATAAGTTTGAAACAGGAGGAACCTGGGTGTATGGTTGCTACTTTCAAAGTAAGACCAATACTCAGAAAGAAGGTTAAGGAGTTACAAGCACAGGATGCAGAATTGAACAAGCTCCGAGAAGAAATTCAGAATGGAAAGAAGTCCAAAGTGGTAGTGAGGGATGATGGACTTATAACTATCAGAAATAGGCTTTGTATCCCGAATGTCAAGAAGGTGAAGGATAAGATACTGGATGAGGCACACAATGCACCTTGTGCTATACACCCAGGTAGCACCAGGATGTACTAGGATTTGAGAGAGCATTTCTAGTGGAAAGGTATGAAAAGGGACGTAGCATAATATACAAGTAAGTGTCTAGTGTGTCAGCAAGTCAAGGTTGAACACCAGACACCTTCAGGAAAGTTAAGGCCATTGTCCATTCCTGAATGGAAGTGGCAAAGGGTAACTATAGACTTTCTAATGGGTTTGCCCAAGACCAGTAGGAAGCACAACGCCATATGGGTTATTATTGATTGTCTGACAAAGTCAACCCATTTTCTGGAAATTAAATAGACTGATTCCCTGCATGTGCTAGCAAAGAAATATATTGATGAAATAGTGAGACTGCATAGGATTCCAAATTCTATAGTTTATGACAAAGATCCTTAGTTTACTTCGAGATTCTAGGGAAGCTTACAAGAGGCTTTGGGAACCAAATTGAATTTTAGCACTGCTTTTCACCCCCAAACAGATGATCAATCTGAGAGGACCATTCAGACCTTAAAGGGAATGCTCAGGGCATATATGATGGACTTCAAAGGAGCTTGGGACGAGCATTTTCCATTGGCTGAATTTGCTTACAATAATTCATACCATTTGAGCATTCAGATGGCTCCGTATGAGGCACCGTATGGAAGGAGGTATAGAACTCTGATATACTAGGATGAAGAAGGAGAAAGGAGACTGATAGGGCCAGAGTTACTTTAGATAACAGTGGACAAGGTCAACTTAGTTAAGCAATAGCTTAAGGCAGCACAGGATAGAATAAAGAGCTACACTGATGAACACCGAAAGGAAATGGAATATGACGTCGGTGAGAAAGTCTTCTTTAAAACATCTCCTTGGAAAGGAGTCATGAGGTTTGGCAAGAAAGGCAAGTTGAGCTCGAGATATATGGGGCC